>JAMQGT020012796.1:0-149344 GCA_024447675.2 Pterophyllum scalare | reverse complement strand
CAGGAGCTATGTTGCCCAGGGGCTTGTCCCCCTGGTAGGGTCTCCCATGGCAAATTGGTCCTGGGTGAGGGTCCAGACAAAGAGTGGTTCAGAAGACCCATATGTCTGCAACAACAAGGGAACAGTTTACCCTGCCCGAGATAGGGTTACCGGGGCCCTACCCTGGAGCCAGGCCTGGGGAGGGAGCTCGAGGAAGAGCATCTGGTGGCCGCGCTTTAGCCCGTGGTACAGCCCGAAGAGGTTACATGGACCCACCCTCCTGTAGGCCCACCACCCACAGGAGGTGTCGTTGGGGTCGGATGCAGTGTGTGTCGTGTGTGCAGTGTGGGCGGAGGCCCTGGTGGACCGATCCCCGGCTATCGAGACTGGCTATTGGGACATGTCACCTCTCTGGTGGGGAAGGAGCCTGAGCTAGTGCATGAGGTCAAGAGATACCAGCTATGTATAGCTGGGCTCACCTCAACACACAGCCTGGGCTCTGGAACCAGTCTCCTGAAGAGGTTCCAGTCTTGCATTGCCCTCGGTGAGAGGCGGCGAGCTAGGGTGGGTATTCTTGTATCCCCCAGGCTTGCTGCCTGTGCGTTGGAATTTTCAACAGTGGATGAGAGGGTTGTTTCCCTGCACCTTCGGGCCGGGGAACGTGTCTTGACTGTTGTTTGCGCTCATGGCACCAGGAGACCCTAGGTCGCAGGTCGATGCTCGATTTTGTAATCGTTACATCAGATCTGTGGCCGTATGTTCTGGACACTCAGGTGAAGAGAGGAGCTGAGCTGTCAACTGATCACCACCTGGTGGTGAGTTGGATTAGGTGGTGAGGAAAGATGCTGGACAGACCTGTCGCACCTAAATGTATTGTGAGGGTGTGCTGGGAACGCCTAGCGGAAGGCCCAGTCCGGGAGATCTTCAACTTCCACCTCCGGCAGAACTTCGACAGCATTCCGAGGGAGGGTGAGGACATTGAGTCCGAATGGAACATGTTCCGCACTTCCATTGTTGAGGCTGCTGCTTTGAGCTGTGGCTGCAAGGTGGTTGGTGCCTGTCATGGTGGTAACCCCCGAACCAGATGGTGGTCACTGGAGGTGAAGGGAGCCATCAAGCTGAAGAAGGAGTCCTATCGGGCTTGGTTAGCCTCTGGGACTCCGGAGGCAGCTGACAGGTATCGGCAGGCCAAGCGGAATGCAGCTCGGGCAGTAGCTGAAGCAAAAAATTCGGGTTTGGGAGGTGTTCGGTGAGGCTATGGAGAAAGACTTTCAGACAGCATCGAAACGATTCAGGCAACTCAGGAGGGGAAAGCAGTGCTCCACTCACACAGTTTATAGTGCGGGTGGGGTGCTGCTGACTTCAACTGAGGCTATAGGTGGAAGGAATACTTCAGAGGACCTCCTGAATCCCACTGACATGTCTTCTGTAGTGGAAGCAGAGTCTGGGGACGAGGGGGATGACTTGCCCTACACCGGGGGTGAGGTCACTGAGGTGGTTATAAAAGAGGTAGAGGTGATTGACAGGATCCAAGTTGTGACCTCTGAAGGACTGTATAAGGCAACTGATTTAAATCCTCAATCTCCCCAGGTTGTCCGGCCAGAACAGATGAGAGAAGACATCATGTACACTCATGCCACTCTTTATTACGTCTAGGAGAAAGGCTATGTTTATGATGAAATCTATGGCTTATACAAAAGGAGAAAGAACTTACAATAAGTGATCAAATAGATAATATAACATATATAATCTATCTAACAACACAGATCAATAGGCAATTATCCACAATGAAACAAACCCAAAATGGTGTAAAGAGTTATTGAAATGACACGGCTTCTCCCTATGTGCTGTCCTCACAACATGTGAGCCTGTATGCTGCTAGACAGCCAGCGAACAAAATAAAAGAGAGCTCCACAACAAGGCTTGCTTTTCTTGTCTTTATAGAAGTTCTCTTCTCTTTCTTTTTTGTAACTAAAAATACAGACACAAGAAGAAAAATAAATCAGAAACTGTTAAACATATGTGCTGTGCTACATTCGCAACACTCACGAGTAGCTAGCTAAAAACACACATGTAAATGCTATTTTATATAATTATCTTGACATATAAACTCAAATAATGTGCTTGAACATTCACAAATACTTACAAAGACAAATGTTTCCCAAGGAACAAGCGTAAAGAGCACATTTAACACGAAAGCAGTGCTTTGCTGTTTCTTGGTGGAGAAGGCTAGCTTGCTTTTCCACATCGGAGAAAAAACGTCAAAGATATACTATTTTTGTGCGAGCACCACTCCTACTCTGACAGTCACCAAAAAGATAGCTTAACACACAGATATCTTACTCTGATGATTTCTTGGAACACTTTAAAACTGATTTACAATGAATTAAACCTATTTATTAATTAACTATGAAGTTTCTCAACTTAACAATGTCTTTACATAAAAGACATCACACCCTAAATAACGTACTAGAAAGACATATTTACATCTGGTGAATTATCGCCAAATACAGGAAAATTCCGAGCGTCCCTGAACGCACCATTGACTAAGGAGTTACATGAGTCATTTGAATTCCGATAGTCCTTTTCGGCAATAACAACGCAAAAACTAGCGCAGATGCAATTAAGAATAATAAGGATTTCACAACAATAGTTATTATAATAATAAGGAATAGTATGTTGACAACACGTGGAATTAAATAGTTACACCAAATATAAAGAACATTACTTCAACAGAGAACTAGCTGCTTTTCCGTTACTAGCCAAACAATTACAGGGGCAAATTTACAGTCTCATGGACGCATAAACATTGATGATACAAAACCCATTAGTGTCCCGATCAGATAGTGCTCCACTGAGATGAAAAAGAACAGCGATTCTGGCCACTATTTGAGGGTAATGGTCCAACTGAAGAGAGCGAACTCTGAGCCCCTAAGAGGAGTACCTTCCCCTCGCCAGCCGGAAACTTATGGGATGGACTGTGAGAAAACAACTATTATGGGATGGTGATGCGTTCAATGAGTCCAGGAGCTAGTAAATCAGGAAACCTTGTTAACAGTGGTTAAACAACTCCTTGGTGGCAGGGCCCCTGGGGTGGATGAGATTCCCCCTGAGTTCCTGAAGGCTCTGGATGTTGTAGGGCTGTCTTGGTTGACACGTCTCTGCAACATCGTGTGGAGATCTGGGGCAGTGCCATTGGATTGGCAGACCGGGGTGGTGGTCCCCATCTTTAAGAAGGGAGACTGGAGGGTGTGCTCCAACTTTCGGGTGATCACACTCCTCAGCCTCCCCGGTAAGGCCTATGCCAGGGTGCTGGAAAGGAGGGTCCACTTGTTAGTCGATCCTCGGATCCAGGAGGAACAATGTGGTTTTTGTCCTGGTTGTGGAACGCTGGACCAGCTCTTTATCCTCTCAAGGATATTCAAGTGTGCGTGGGAGTTTGCCCAACCAGTCTACATGTGGACTTGGAGAAGGCATTCGACCGTGTCCCTCAGGGTATCCTGTGGGAGGTCCTGCAGGAGTATGGGGTGTCTGGCCCGTTGTTGCGGGCCATTCAGTCTCTGTACAACCTCAGTGAGAGCTTGGTCCGTATAGCCGGTAATAAGTCGGATTCGTTTCCTGTGGGTGTTGGACTCCGTCAGGGCTGCCCTTTGTCACCGATTCCTAGGCATAGCCAGGTGGCGGAAGGCGTCCTCCTTGGTGGCCTCAGAGTCTCATCTCTGCTCTTTGCAGATGATGCGCTCCTGTTGGTTTACGGTTCACAGCTGAGTGTGAAGCGGCTGGCGTGAGAATCAGCACCTCTAAGTCTGAGGCCATGGTCCTCAGCTGGAAAAGGGTGGAGTGTCCTCTCCGAATCCCCAAGTGGAGGAGTTCAAGTATCTCGGGGTCTTGTTCACGAGTGATGGGAGAAGGGAGTGAGAGATCAACAGACGGATCAGGGCTGCTTCTACAGTGATCCGGATGCTGCACCGGTCTGTTGTGGTGAAGAGGGAGCTTAGTATAAAAGTGAAACTGTCGATTTACCGGTCGATCTACGTTCCTACCCTCACCTATGGTCACGAGCTTTGGGTAGTGACCGAAAGAATAAGATCGCGAATACAAGTAGCAGAAATGAGTTTCCTTCGAAGGGTGTCTGGCCTCTCCCTTAGAGATAAGGTGAGGAGTGCAGCCATTGGGGAGGGGCTCAGATAGCCAGGACTTGCTAGCTCCTTTCGATGCTCCTCCACATCGAAAGGAGCCAGTTGAGGTGGTTCAGGCATCTGATTAGTATACCTCCTGGCTGCCTCTTGGGTGAGGAGGCCCCGTGGTAGACCCAGGACACGCTGGGGAGATTATGTCTCTCGGCTGACCTGGGAACGCCTTGGGGTCCCTCTGGATGAGCTGGAAGAGGTGGCTGGGGAGAGGGAAGCCTGGGCTTCTCTGCTTAGGCTCCTGCCCCCGTGACCCGGCCCCAGATAAGCAGAAGAGAATGGACGGACGGATGGAAACCTGTAAAATCAGTCACTGACAAGTTTCTAGAAGAAGCTACTCCAAGCTAGTTTTATGTGTTCTCATTGCTTCTGACAAAATCTGAGTGTTTTGTTTTGCTCAAATAGGGCAAACAAATATCAATAATAATTTTTCATCAACAGCTTCCCACTCTCATCTGTTCTGCAAGCATAAGATGTTAAATCATTCCAACTGTCCTTCTAGAGCTAATATGTTGAAATCAAAGGTACAAAGTTTTTCGTCTTTCTATATTAGTTTAATTTCTATAGCTAAATAAGAGGGTCCATGTTATATATCAACAATAAGGTGACAAAGGAGTGGAATTGTGTTTTGCTGATTTATTTGTTTCCTAACTTAAGAGCAGCACATTATCCATGTCAAGTATTTGCATTTCTCATCGTTTCCGAAATGTTTAACTTTTGCATAAACAAGCTAGAAAGGGACATTTGTTATTTTTGCATATGCACATGTCAGACTGGGATCTGTCACTGGGAGAGAGGCCTGGCCTTTGTATGCTATGCTGTCTGGCAGTGTTTTGACCCCTGCACAGTCCTGCTCTAATTATATCTCCAAAGGGTTTAATTTCAAAACAGGTGTCTATACTGACTTTTTCCAATTACAAAAGACAGCATTATAAATATATTGAATCATGCTAAGAAAAAAAAACATGGTATTTAATCAGCTCATTAAATAAGTCATATTTTCCAGTCCTTCTCTAATATTCATGCATAGTCCAATGATATTCTCCAAGTACTTGCACTCATTTGATGCACTTGAAAAATTTCAAGTCAAGTCTAAATGTCTGGTTTAAGGAAGTTTTTTTGTATAATGGGATTTGTTGGCAAATATATAAGAACAGTCTTCCTTATTAGGTCATGTTCTTTTAAATAGTCATTTCAACTGAGTTTCAAACTTTGTTTGAACATAATTTTGTAGCCTCCCATTTGCCATCTTGTACCTGTTTTTGTCAGTTAGTGTGTTCTTTCAGGTCTTACCCTCTCTTCGACCTGTGCTAGAACTGGCACTGCTGACCCTGAATATGACCAAGTGCTTCTGTCTGGGAGCTCATATTTCTGTCTGTCTGTATGCACAGCTGAATGCTGAAGTGTGTGTGTGTGTGTGGGCCTGGTTGCCCATAATGGGTCAGTTCTCTGCCTACAGGCATTACTTTGTATCACTAAGCACTCATCGTCTGTGCTCTCTTTTCTTTTTTACCTCTTTGACTTTCTCCATCCACCCAAAGCAGCAAACTGTCATATGGGAACTGCAGAATGTTGTAAGTCGAGGAAATTTGTCAGAATATGTGTTCTTGTCTCATTTGCTTCAGCATCAGGGACAACAACCATGGCTCTACAGTTTTCTGCAAGTGAGTGAGTTCATACAAGGTAGCTTTAGACCCAGTGGACATATGTATTTGCTTTGCAGCAGGAATCATTAATATGGAAAATGGTTATTATGGTGCTGGTGTCTATCAAAAAATCTAGTCGGAGATATCCAGACTAATTTGTTTGATGGTTTTATTAATGCCATTTGGTGATGCTGTGTTGCCTGCAGTTTTCAGATGTCTGTTCTTGCTGCTCTTGACTAGTCTCTGTTAATATAGAGGATGTTTGAAGAAGGGAAAATTGAGGCATAATTAATTTGGTAAATCAGTTGTGCTTGTTTTTGCTGAGGGCAGCTCATCAGAGTTTTATGAGACGTGTCATGGTGTAACATTAGATCAGGCACCGCTGATTCAGACCTCCTGGATGTTTTCCTGTGGAGGCCAGCAGTTTTAGCTCTGTGATAATACACTTACAGACTTGTTTTTAGATTTTACGTGCCTTGTACTCCTGCAGATGCAACATGATCTACTTCAGTTTTTTTTCCTCTCACCAATTTAAGAATGTGTGTGTCTTTTAATTTAGTACTTCAAAGCTTCAAATCTATTAAAGGGACCCAATATTGTAATGTGTTGTACTGAAAATTGTAATAATGCTAAAATATGTTTTACTATTGCCTCATGGATAAGAAATGAACCATGAGGGAAAATGATTAAGGACTGGCTTCCAGTAAAACCTCCTGGTATTTATTGTCTTCTGTGTTGAAATATGGATTGTGTTTTTAGTTAGACCATTTGTTCTATAATGGATTGTTCAGTCACCATTATTTTAGGTAAAAACATTCACCAAGCATTTGCATTAGGTAGTCAGGCTATTTAACTTATTAATAGTTTCAGAATTGCAGTTCTTATTAATACCTTGTCGCTTTCTGTAATTTCTGTAACACTTTAAATAGGTTGCCTCATTAGAAAGTGTTTTCTCTCCCTTCTCATCTTGTTTGTATGTTCTATTCTCCCTGTCTCTTCATAGTTCTGACACACCAGGGCAGGGCTGTGAAAACAGCTCTGACGTCAGTACTGACATTCAGAAGCTGATTGCAGACCAAGAGGTTCTGGAGGAGAACAGTGAAAGTGCGGAGGCAGGCAGTGTGCTCTCCTGCCCCACTGACCCAGGGCCAGACCATCATCCACAGAGCAGACCATCTCAGAGCATCCAGGGGGAAGCACCAGAGATGGAGTGTACCACCCTGGGGTGAGTATGTTTCCTATATGTCTTCCCTTTTTCTTCTTTAAACACACAGATTATGGTACTGTGTGTAGTACTTTTCTACTCTAACTTTAACTCCGCATTCAAAGCGCTGTTTACTACAGGCCATATTCACCACATTTATTCATACAGCACTTTATTCTATGCCTTAAGCACTTTCTAACAGTCATGCACCCTCTAATGAATAGGCATCAAGGGCAATTTGGGCTTCAGTGTCTTGCCTGAGGATACTTTAACATACTTTTTGACAAGGTCACAGCTGCATTATGCCTAGTCACATTATTATGAGAAGATAAAAAAGATCTTTAGTTTCTCCCATCTGCCTTTCTCAAACATTTTTCTTTATAAACAGCACCTTACTGCAGAGGTCAGAGCTCACCTCAGTAGCAAAGGAGAAAGACAAGAAAGAAATACTAGCAGATGGAAGGATCCTTTCCTCATCCCTCAAAGATGATTGTTCTGCGGTGCGTATTGTTCATTTCTTTGTTTTTCTTTCACATTTTCTTTTTTCTTTATTGTATTTCTCCTTTTCGCATAGTCTCCAGCTGTTTGCACTCACTATCTCTCTAGTCTTTCATATTTATTTCTACTATTAAGTAACAGCATTATACAAATCTAATACATTTTTAACAGCTCATTAAGTGTCTGGATTGCATGACTCAGACTAAACTGTTTTTCAGGCTTCTACAGACAAAGGACACATTTCATCTATTTCAGAGAACGACACACAGAGCAAAACCCAAACACTGAAACAACCCACAGAGAGGTGAGAGGAACGATTCTCCGTGAAGACAACAGGAGATGACATTTTGTTGCGGCTGTGTTATTTATTTATTTACTTTTTGCTTTGTTCTGTTTTATAACCCTGTTTGTTTATGGGGCTTGTCAGATAGCAAAACATTTAAGTCAATGTGACACTGTTAATTTCAGACTCCACTCTATCAGCTATTTCAAGTTCTAAGATTTATTCCAAAAACCAAAGAGAATTAGGATTTATATTAGTAGTCTTGTAGCATTTAAATGTTATCTGATTCCTTTGGATTCTGTAATACCCCCCCCCCACATATTGCTGCTTGGCCTGTCTTAGTTCAGCTCATCTCTAAGCCCTGCAGTCAGTTTAGAAGTGGGTTATGGGAACAGTGTGCTGCTCAAAGTCATGGTTTTGATATAATTCCAGTCTAAATAACACTGACATGCCACAGGGCCTCACGTGGAACAGACTATCTGGTTAGATGTGACTGACCTACTATGGTGGCAAGCTGAATTTTTGTTTACGGATGAGTCATTTCAGTTATGCCCCACTGATGTCAGACATGAATAAGCCATGCCCTTAATGGCAGTGCCAGCTAACCCTCTGGCTGCAGAGCAGCAGTCCTATCTGTGAGCAGATCTGTATTGATTATAACAGACAGAGTACATTATGAAGAGTATTAAATTCTAATCGATATTGACCATGTATTTATTTTAATTGTATTTGCCTTTTGTTGACAGAATTTTCTTTTGCAGCCCCTTAGTCAGCTTCAAGTACAAGACCGAAGACAAAACCACAGTGTCTGAATGGAAGGTAAATAAAGCTTTCTAAACACTATTAGTTGCCATGTCCAGTTAATTGCCACATTCTTTTTCACCATTTCAACCGCCCTGTGACAGCCAAGTCAGTTCTGTAGTCAAGTGGTGCACATTTAGAACATCTGGAGTGATGCACAAAGATCGAAGAAAAAGGAAAAGCCCTCGGCTGAAGGCTGGCTTAATGTAGTGCACTAAAAAAACTGCCACTTACAGAGAGAGAAAGAGGAGCGAATGAAAGAGAGCCTTGAAGTTCAGGCAGCTCATCTAAGATTTTAGATCAAAAACAAAGTGTAAAATTGAAATCTCATACCAGATAAATATGAAGGGAAGCACCCAGAGTGGTTAGCAGATTCAGCCATAGTCATTTAAGCAGTGGCTAAACACTGAGTCACTCAGTTGGATGATGGTGATAACAGCGGTGGCAGTTGCTATACAATCTGTTAAAATTTGTTATTTTTGAATACAAACTTTTCTTGACATTTTCTTTAAAGAAAGTATTCAAACTATCGATGGAAGAAATCAGTTTGTGTATATATATATATATATATATATATATATATATATATATATATATATATATATATATATATATATAATATATATATATTGAATGAGTGTTTGGTTGCTCACATCGATGTGTGTCAGTAAGTAGGCTTTGGGAATGGGGCATTAACAGTGGTTAAGCTCTTTGTTCCTTCTGAGGCAAAAAGGAGGAGGAGGATGTAATAATTCTCCTGACAGGCATGACGATTGCATAGGGAGGAACGCAAGAGGTGACATAAGCGCTCCTCCTTCTTTATAGATACGCAAGTGAACACTATTTATGTCACCAGGATGGGTGATACCTCTACTGATTGTGTGTGTTTATATGTGTGCATTCCCCTGTCTGTATGTATGTGTGAGTGTGTGTGTGTGTATGTGTGTATCTGGCAGCAAGCCTCCCTGCCTGTGGGTGCTGTGCTTTAGTAATGATAGCCTCACATCTTCCCCTCCCTTACATTCTTCCACCTCCTCTGTGACGCACAAAACCCCTCAATTTTTTATTTATTTATTTATTTTAATGAATGAACAACCAAGGAGGGTGAGAAATAAGAAGCCAATCCTGTATCTGTATGTGGTGATGATGATAATGATGATGATGATGATGATGATGATGATGATGATGATGGTGGTGGTGGTAGTGGTGTCAGAGAATCTAGATTAGGATAAAATGCCACTGTCCTTTATAAACTCCGTACTGAGCTCAGAATTTTTTCGGTGTAGATGCATTTACAGATCTTTATTTTTTTTCGCTCTGCATATCAGCATCAGAATTCACTGCGTATTCACCCACTTGCACACACTCACCGAGACAAACAGCTTCGTGACTCCCCGCAGCTCCATTAAACGGACTTCTTGCTTCAGCTTGACGTTGCTGTGGAAACACCTCTTCATATATTGAACCTCTCTCTTTTCTTGCACACACACACCTCCGCACCACACGCAATGACATGAGAGGTATTCCTACCACCCCTCTTCCTCCGTGCATGATGAATAATCCATGTGGAGGCAGAGCAGCAGCAGAAGTGTTGGGAATGCCGGTTAGAAGGAAAACCATGTGGATTTAGGGATGTGATATCTCTTCTGGGGGCTGGTCATATTCTCACGCACTGCCCATAAACAGGCAAATCAGGTGATCTGGGAATCACAGTGACACAGTTATTGGAATTACTGTGTATTGCTCATCAGAGATCCCACGCTGTATGCTGGTGCATATTAGGAATCTGACTCAGTGACTGACAAAGGGATTTGTATCTTGCTGCTTGAGTGCTGACCAGCTTGTAGTTGCTCAGAGACCTGAGGGGAGCGACCGCAATGGAAATTAGATTTTTTTTTTTCTTCTCTTAAATGTGTTGCTTGCAGTGATCATTTGCAGTAACCTTTTATAACTGGAAAGGAGCCTAAAGATTTGTGTTTTTTGAGAAGGGTGTTCCTTGCACGTCAAACAAGCAGCCTGCTTATAAAGCTGTATTCTGCCTTTTGACTCATACCTTTTTCAGAAAGACGACAAAACCACTCTTCTCACCTCATCTCGCAAATCTTTACCCAGCCACACTCTGGACCAGAAGAAAGTGAAGAGATTTTAGAGGACTTCTCAACATTCCTGAGCAGCACGTGAAATGCTAAAGACTCTCTCCACCTAAGCTACAACGCTTCCCTGCATCCCTGAAGCTATGTTTTGCTTCTGCTTCCAGAGTCCATCTCTTAAGCTACAAGCCCTGGATGCTGACTTGGGACCTCCCTTCGCACTAGGAGACCATGAAGCTCAGAATAATTTACCTGCTCAGCAACAGCCTCTGTCTAATGAATCACAGAGCCTGCATTTGACCCACAAGGTGCCAGTACCACCTGCTCAGGATCAGCACACAGTCGACTCATCATCACCCGGTAAGACAAGAACAATAAAGATACTGTTAAAATGAAATGGTGATAACTTCCGGTATAAATACTTTGCACTTGCACTGTAGAGCAAAGAGAGTATGGTTTAACGGATTTATTTAAGTTTCACAATGCACACTATATTATTGGCTTTATTTATAGTATATAATTCAGTCTCAGTTTTCATTTATTAATTTTGCTTCTTCAAGCTGTTGTAATTCATTTGGTACATTTTGCTGGCAACAAAGTATGAGCTTGATGATTTCCAAGAGCTAGGGGGATCTTTCCTTAATAAATATATAGATATACAGTAGATATATAGATATCTATATCTATATACAGGTCTTGCCTCACTTTACAGCTACTGGTATCAGTACTATTTTTTTATTATTATATATTATTATTTAATATATTACATATCCTCTTTAGACCCAGCATTTAAATTTTGTCCTCAATCGGGGACATGAATCTGAGACGTCTACGTCAAGTAACATTTATGAAATCCATTTATGCAGGGACAGTGTGATGGCACCTGTTGTCCATAATAAGAAGTATTGTTTAATGTAGGGCATAGTTTTTAGGCATTGTGATCTCTAGAAGGGAAATAGGAACCTTTTCAATTGAATTCACACACACACACACACACACACGCACACACACACGTACACGTACGCACACACCAGCTATTACACTGGCTATTAGAAATTATTTGTTAAAATTATGTCTTATAATCAGACATATTTCCATCATCTAACTTAATATTCATGAAATAAAAATATCTTTTTACCAGGAAAAACACAAAATGGAAACAATATAATTACATCACATCATTCTGTGATCAAGCAAGACCTAATGGCCACTACAAGGAGCAGAAGAGAAATTAAATAAATAACAATTTTGGAAAAAAAAATGCAACATGTTTATTTGAACCACAATAGCTAAATTATCTTAAAAAAAAAAATCAAAACATTTTTTTCTTCTGGGTCTCAGGAGGATGTATGTGATGTATGAATAAAGGATTGCTTTTTAAAATTTTGGTTTATGCATGTTCATCCTCCTTTATTTAATTAAAAAAATTCTTTTAATCAAACAGATAATTGTTATAAATTTTGGTTCACATTTTCCTCCTGCTCTCTCCTGCAGCACACACCCCATCCCTGCAGTTGTCAGATTCCAGTCCTGTCCTTTCCACTCATTCAGAGGAACTTTCCGGAGAGGAGTACACTGCCGAGCCCATCACGCCCTAACGCCAGCCCACTCCTTTCTCGTTTTATGACGAGTGACTGCCCAGTTCCCTCACCACGTTGCCCCAATCTCAGCCACAGTCAGCGCTATAATCTAGATCCTGATACTGCTCCATCTCCACCATGCTCACAGCACATACGCATGTAACGTAACTTCTTTGTCATTGAAATTTGTAGCTCATAAACTGGATAGTCTCAAATATTATGCTCTTGCCCTGTTGCAAGGCCATGAATGAAAAGTGATAATGCTAATATTGTACAGATGCAGACTGGCTACCATATTTTGTTATATTTAAGTGCATCTTATGAGTCCTTATTGTACAGACCAATGGGCGTACATTCTTTCTGTCTCAAGGGCTCGCTGCAGTGTCCATACAGAGCGAAACGAGGGTGCTGTGTCCATCTCAGCTCTCAACAGGCACATCCACACGCTGAGAAAGAGGATCAGGCATTTTGAGGAGTGTTTTGAACAGGAGAAGCATTATAAGGTTAGGCAGTGGATAAAACTTTCTTCATCAGCTTGCTGTAAAGAGATTTAAGTTATAAACTGATACTGCCTAGGATGAATTACTCCCTCTGCTGGTAATATTATAGTTTGTTAGACAATGAATATGCTCTAGCAAAAAAAGAAAAAAGAAAAAGGTAATATTGTTTACTGGGGTAAAAACACTTGTTCCAGGTACTCAGTGCAAGACACAGGTCACAGATATGATAGATATGTGAGATATTTTTATATTTTTTCCCTTCCAGCCAGCCCACAATGACAAGACAGCACATCCTGAGGTGGCCAGACTGATGAAGGAGCTCATCAGGAGTCGCAAGCAGCTTAAAGGTCAGTTATATAACCAAAAACATTCACATGGAAATGATTTAATAATTGCAGCGGTGAAAGAAGTACATTCTGTAAGTGGTTTGGTTATCTGAGCTCACCTGAGCCTGAAATGAAAGTGCGTGAGCTGAAAAACTGAAATTTCAAACAAACAGGCACAAATGTGGTGAAAACTTGAGGATTTCAAATTTCAGTGATGCAGGAATCATATAATTAGTTAATTATAGCAATAGTTAATTAATTGAAAAGAAAAGGGGGTATTGTATAGAAATGAAGAGGCTGAGATATAATTTTAGGAATTTCTGACATGGTAGAAGAAAAAGCATTAACGTGTTTTTCTTTGACATGTTACATTTTTCTGACCGGCTGTGCTCTTTTGTATAGAGTTGAAGCTGAGGCAGTCGGAAGAACTGGGACTCAAAGGACCCAAAGCTGAAACATGCAGGAATACAGACCAGCGGGAGGCAGGAACTGAGCTCCAGCAGCTTAACAACAACAGCAACACCAAGCCAAATGTGGAAGAAACTGTGAACATTATAACCAACAGGTTGAAGGAAAGGCGGCAAGAGCTGGGCCTGCCTGACAGCATTAAGGTTGATTTTTCAGAAATGCCTGTTAAAACAAATGTTGTAATACAAGTTTGGAGGTTAGATGTTCAAAGAGTTTAATGGCTTTCACTATTCCTTTTCAGGAGATGTCCCAGTTCCAGCTGCGTATGGAGAAGACCAGCGTGCAGAAGTGTTTGTTGTACTTCGAGAGTCTTCATGGACGACCAGTAAGACAGGCTTGGAAGAACATGCTTTGTCTTAATTCTTTCTAGAAGGATTTTTATTCTCTTCTTCCGTAATCATTTTATAGGCGGGTGAAAATCTATAAGATAACAAACCAAGCTGTTTCTCTTTTTGCACCTCTGTTTCTTCAGGGCACCAAGCAGGAGCGTACTTTGATGAAACCTTTCTATGATCGCTACAGTCTTCTCAAGCAGCTCATTTCTTCTTCAGCCACAGCAAACATTACAACAATTGTGAGCAAACATTTAGTGATTTTTTTTTTTTAAAGTGAGAATACCGTGATGCAAAGTTTTCTAGAAGACAGAGTAATCTGCGAAAGAAAATTACCTAGAATTGCATCCACCCACTGTATTTCACTCATTAGAATGAACCTGCCCATGACTACAGAGGGCCTCCATTGGTTGAATAAAAACAATTGCACCAGATTATTTTGAAACCTATCAAAATATATCAACCTATTATTAATAGATATAATTTAATAATGATCAATAGAAAGCCAGCTATGCTTGCCCTGGATTTGTCTGTCCATCTCTTAACTTTCAGAATTGGAGTGTTTAAAAGATAAAGAATGAAATGCTTTTCATTTACTGCGATTCCTGATCCCTGTTTCTGTATCTACACAGGAGGAAGAGGAGGGCTCTGATGAAGAGCACCCCAAACAGAGAAGTCCCAGGCAGCAACCACTTTGGTTAAAACCCTCTGTGTGTGCGTCCGTAGAGTCGCAGTGTCTGCCTTCTCTAGAAATGCCTGAATCGCCCCTGGTATCTCCACTGGAAGAGGTGAAGGTTCTCCACCCGCAGATTATCACTATGGCAACACTACATGAAGCTTCCAGGTACAGTGTGTGGTCTTTTTTTTTTTTTTTTTAAATAAGGATAAAGATTGGCTGGTTCACATTTGTTTTGCTTTAATCAGCTCGTCTTCAGTTGTGGGTCATTTATTTACACACAGTCCAGATAACATAATGAGTTGATGAATTGATTCTTTCTGAATGCAGATCAGAATTACTCGATCACCTCAGGATGGTTCGATCAGAGAAGAGAAGACTTCACCAAGTGCTTCAGGAGTTTGAGGAACAATTCTATGCACAGACTGGCAGGTAATGCACAACACATCCAAAGTACTTTGCTTTTGAATTTTATTTTGTCTTTTAATAAACTTGGAACATTTGGTTTTCAACAATGCCTTGTGAAAAAAGAAAAACATCCACAAAAGAAATTCCATCGTTATGGTACAACAGTGTAATGCACACTCATGTAACATTAATCCAGCACAGAGAGCTCAGGAAAGACAGATGTTTGCTCTGAACTGTACACAGTACTGTACTGTACATGTTAGTCTTCCAAAGTAAATGCATTTTTATTTTTTATTTTTAAATTACAATACACACTGTACAAAGCTATCTGAGTAAGGCAACATAGGGACCATCAACCAGTTATGGAAGCTGCTGCAAGTTGTTTGGAAACTACAAACTAAAGTTTGCTTTTTATTTGCATCTTCCATCCTCCGTGTATTCTTAACAGGGCATGTCAGAAGGAGGACCGTGGACCAATGGCGGAGGAGTACTGCCAGTATAAGAACCTTAAAGCGAAGCTCCGTCTACTGGAGGCCCTGCTTAGTAAACAACAGGACTCAACCAAGACAAGTTGAGTTACTCACAGTGGGACTTTTTCCTCTAACTTAACAGGACTCAATCATTTAAAAAAGAAAGAAAAAAAAAAAAAGTCAGTTGTGAAGCCGGTGGTTCTGGTCTCGTTTCATGCCATGCTCATTATGTAGATGCACTTTACATGAAGAGAACGGATGGAAATTGGTGACGGTCTGAAATGCTGGGTAACTGCAGTTGCAAAAAGAGATCCCTTATTATCCATGACTCCATCTTCTTATAAACCTGATGTAGCAAGCTTATGTTATGTAGCACAAATCTATGTCAAGAATGAAGCGCTGTAATAACTTGATGTTAGTTACACTGGAGTAATTTAAAGATTACTTTATTATATGGCACTTTGTTATTCACTTTTTCCCTTGCCAAAACACTATTGAACAACTGTGTCCAGAGTTAATGTGGAAAATGCATTTAAAAGTGCTATGCTGGCAGAAATGTGTAAGCTTAAATGCAATCAGTGAGACAATCCTGCAGTGTTTGTGCATGTCAGTTTTTTTAGTCCTACATTGTGCTATGATATGTGTTAAGAGTTACATAGTTGATCTAAATTGTGACCATTGAATTTGCATGTTCACCTTGGAAAATGTGAATTTTGATGAACATAGGCATCATAGTGCAAGTTATATCTGCTGTCAAATTTGTGTTTATCCCCGTTTTGTCACTATGAAGTTAATCCCCCCTAAATGCCATTGTTGACAATGATCAGAGCTTTTAACATTGTGCACTTCTGGTTTATATAGTTTTCTATATATCTATATATAATATATGAATGTATCAATAAAAATAAATATTTTTTCACATTTATTCTAATAAACACAGTTTAAGGTTCTACTTTCTTTGCACTAACTACAATAAAATAAGAATGACTGTTGCAGAAAAGGTTGCTATGACAGAGGTACTGACAGCTTTCAAAACTCATGCTGCACAGAACTGCATCATGCTTTTTTTTTTTTTAATGTTAAATAGTTCACACTTGGTCAAAGACTTGGTGAATACACATTTTAGAGGCTGATGCATTAGTACGGATTAAGATTCCACAGCGGTTTATGTCTGGTTTTTAATACCTTTGGTATAAATTAAGATGACCATCAATGCTGCAGCCCTAGAAAATTGTAGTACCAGTCCATGCCACTAGTAGGAGGTAAAAACAATTTGCCAACTGTTGATTGACAAACATTGTAAAAAAAAAAAAGAAAAAAATTATAAAATAAGTGTACTCAAAAAAGTAAATAAAAAAATTCTTGCCCACAGACTGTGGACAGCTAACAGTATCAATAAGAACAAGGCAAAGACCAATAAAATATTGGGACAACTGATCAAATAAACTATAGGGAATTTAAATGAAGCAGCCCATGTTTGTTACTACAGTTAAAGGGTTCGGTTAGTATGACTTGCCAGATGGATAGATGGATCTGTTGTTGGTGTCCCAGGTTTACATATTTCAGTCTGCTGACTCTTATGTATAATATCTTTATGCATTTTTGTTTTCAGCATTATGGTAACCCATCTTCAGATGAGGAGACAATGGTGTAGGTGTCAGAGTGGTGTACCTTCGTCTTTTTCTCCACTCTTCTTTGGGAATGATGGTCTTTTGAGAGTACAGAGCAGTGTCAGAGATATGTTGGTGTTAGCCTACTAAATCTGCTTCATGCATGTGTTGATCTGCTTCATCAGTACATGTGGACTTACCTTCATGTGAGTAGAGGTCAGTTACTTCTCCCCTCCTACCCTCTTTCTTTCAAACGTTCTGCTGTGTCCCTAGCGTCCCACGCTGATGTTGCAGGTCTTGCAGCTGGGGTCCTTCTTGGCGTTTACTGTGGAGAGACTCATCAGCTGGTGCCCACTGATCTCTGCCACCGTGCCCAAGGATAGGTCTACAGGCTCCGTGTAGATCACCTCCAGTGACAGTCTTGTGCATGGTGAAACACCAGACCACCATCACCCTCTTCATTCTGCTTGCAGGTAAGGAAACGGTTGTTGGTGATGTCAAGCAAAGGAAGCCTCTGCTTACAAAAGTCATCACCACTGGAGCCTTTTGGTGCCAGGACCAGAATAACATAGTGGTAGGCTGTATACATGCAGTAGAAGTCTCCAAAGTACAGGTTGGTGTCAGGGTTGAAGAGAGTGTCAGCCCGCACTTCAAAACGATGGCGACCATATGGGGAGTCCTGCGGAGGCTTGCCAGTGTTGAACTCTGTGTTGCAGCTGAAAAAGAGGCCCTCCAGCTTACCGCTGATCGGTGAGCCATGGCTGCCACTATTGTCTTTCACTGAGGGCAGCATCCGGTTCCCTTGCACTTCCCTGGAGTTTGGAAACAAGGGAATGAAATCAGCTTCCATCCTAAATTTTATATAGTGTTTTTTTTGGTTTCCCTCTCTAAGCAATTTTGGAAATACTGGAGACAGTGGCACCAAGTTTAAAAGGAAAAGAAAAAGAATCAACAGTTTTCTAGAATTTATGACACATGGGAAACAAGCCAAATGTGTAAGATGCAGCCCAAATACCAAGGCTCATAATACAAAAAGTAGCGTGAACTCACTAATACTGAAGCCTTATAGTAATCATATTAGCCTAGCCCATTTTGTCTCCTGTGAGGAAAAAATTATTCCAATGAGCTTTTTTTTTTTCTTTTAATCATGAAAAACTGCTATAAAACAAAAGCAGCCTTCAGATTAACTGCTGAACATTCAAAGCATCTGTGGCAGCTGCATACAGCATTTTCTCCACAGACTAAATTTGAGCAGCAAAGCTCCAATAATGAACTGTAATTATAAGAGCGATTCATACAGCTATCACTCCCAAGGTTCTTATTATATCCATATTTCAAGCTTGGTTGTGGCCATTATGGAATTATGCTCCAACAAGCGCTAAGGCCTTATTGAGTGGTAGTGTCAGTACTGTTACTAGCCACATGATGGCGCAGTTTAACAGAAGCACAGTGCAATGTAGCAACTGCAACTCAGCAAAAGGGAGATGACTATCCAAATGACATCATGCTGCCAACAAAAGACTGCTCACAAGCTGTGGCTTTAGTACTGAAACTGTGTGCTTTGTTAAGCTGTGCGCATTATCGCTGAGGGACAGGATGGGGAGAAGACAGGAGGGGATAAAGTCACACCATTAAAAAGACGACAAGTGGATAAAATGCACTCACATGAAACCAGATAAAATTCAGTATACACACTAACAGCACAAGGCTTCAATAAACAGTAACAGACCACTCCAGAGATATCCCACGTTTCCCCGTCATACTGTCCTCGTGTTTTTTGTTTTTCTTTTCATCACATTCCCTAACAACTGCCAACTATTTTCTGTCACTTACACAGAGCTCGGCCTGCTTTCAAACAAATCACAATGCACAGCGGTTACTGAAAGAGATGGCTGGCTGCTACAGAAGTTTGACATATTTCTGCAGATTCATGAAACTGAATTTTGTTTTGCTTGGCTTCAAGCAGCTGAAGAGGAATGCATTTCCTCAATTCTATGTTTCCCACATGCTTGTAAACTGTATTGTATAAAACATGACCAGAAAGGAGTGAGCCTGAAAGTTTGTTAGAAAAGTCTGCAATAACAGCACCATCATCACACCTTAACTAAAACTAAATACAAAAATGAGGTGTGGAATAAACATATTTGTTTACAAAAAAAAAAAAAAGAAAAAGAAGAAAAAAAAGGAGGAAATGAACTAAAGATGAGCACATTAAAAGAATAATAGCTAAATCTAATCTGGAAACTGAAACAAAAATGAATTGAGAAAAAAAACATTTAAAAAAAATGTTCATTAAGAAAAGTAATGAAAACACAATATTATAACAACTGTGCCTGCCAGTGACATTTCAATAAACAAAGAAAGTGGGAAGAAAAACTTTAGTATCCTAAACCAATGCAGCCACATTCAGGTAACTCAAACAGCCAAACACTATGAATGCACATAACAGCTCTCCAGGCTCAGATCAGGTTCTGGCTTTAAATGATTTCTTCATGACATACTTTCAAAATCATAAGGTTATGTTCTGTAGTAGAAATGCTGACCTGGCATGATCAAAGTACTCTTTATTCTGGTTTCTGTAGAAGACCGAGAAAGGGAGCATCCGTCCAGCAATGACCTCCGCCTTTTCTAGCAGCTGGTTTAGATGCACTGTGGAATAATCTGGAGAAAGAATCATCATTGGAAAAAGAGTATATTTTTCTACAAAGTTATCTATATCTATCTCTCTATCTCTATATCTATCTATATATGCATGTTGTCATTTATGCCATTTGTGTGTGTGTGTGTGTGTGTGTGTGTGTGTGTGTGTGTGTATATAAATAATACTATTAATTAAAAAACAAAAAAACAAGACTGACTAGAAGCACTGGCCAGGATGAAATATGAACCCAAGCTTTAGGGATTCTGGCACTCTCCCCATCTTTAACTTGTCGATTTAGGTTGATATGACTCAGCATTACCAAAAATATTTTTGTTAGATCGACATGCCAGAGGGGGAGTGCATTTTCTCCAAAGCATATTTAAAAAACAAAACAAACAAAAACACATGAATCCACTTTCAAAATGGCTATTTTCCCATAAGCACCAAACATGTCACCACAGATAACTGAGAATAATAAAAAAAAAAGAAGGCATGCACTTTATTCTGTTTAAATGTCAAAAAGGCTGATTGTTTTTATAGAGTGCTGCTAAGATGAATGGAAAGCAGTAGCTTTATACATGCAGAGGAAAAAATGCATTTGACATCGAACTTGTCAAAACATATGTTCTGCCGTTTTTGGCGACAGGGTGGGCCCTCTTGTGCCTGACCGTTAGGATCAGCAGCATCATTTAGCATTCTCCTTCAGTCCCTTACTCTGACACAGCTCACACCCTTCACTTGCCTGTCATCCTTGCCTGTCATCTAAACTGCCTCTCCTTATCAACCTCAATACCCCCCCCTGTAATTAAAAAACCAAAAAGGAAAATTTATAGCTATTCTACTAGCACTGGTTTGGTCCAGACTGAAATATTTTAACTAGTAGATAGATTGTCACAGAATTTTATATAGCAGTTTTACAAAGCAGCTATCACAGGTATTGACTGCTGCATTGTTTTCCAGTTGAGAGTGAAGACAGAGAGAGGAATGTTCAACAATCACCCTAAACTGGACCTGGACATCATCATTGGCCACAGGGATGTCACTCCTCATCCTCCAATTTCTCATCCAACCCTGCAGTCTTCATGCCATACCCCCCCCCCATTCTAGTCCCCAGGGAATGAGGTTGAACTCCGTGACCTCTGCATCATGAGATACACAGCACAGCTCCTCTCAGTCTTTTCTCATAATCCTTTCCTTCCACTCAGTATATTAGCTTCCCTCTTTATATTCTCCTTCATTTATACTCTAGCCTTTACACAGCTGTTTCCTCTCTCTCTCTCACTCATTAACATTCTCTACCATTAAGTTCATCTCATCCAAAAATCAAAGCCTGATGTCACATATCCTGAAAAATACATGCATTTATCATGGCACCATAAGATGAGATTACCCACCAGCAGTGCAGAATTCAATGATTTCGCTCCACTCAGACACGGCATAGTCCCCATCAGCCTGTTTTGATGCAGTCTGGACAGCCACTGTGTACTCTGTGCGTGGGCTCAGGAACCAGTGACCCCGGACCGTGCATGGGCAGGGGTACTGCTTTGGCCACAAGTTTGGTAGGAACATCCTGTAAGGAGGGAAAGAGGGAAGGAGGACAGGGCAGAAGGAAAAAAGTAGTAAGTGTTGACAGGAAGGAATTAGAAAGAAACTCCATATAAAAGACACCTGCTTGTAACCAAACATACAAATATTTACCCTATATTGCTCACTGCAGGTAATAGCCATGGCTTTCCCATTTGTGTAAATGTAAACTATGCTGTTCACCGCCAACAACAACAACCCCCACTACCTAAAAATCAGTAGGCCATAGCAGCTCATTGATTGGACCAAGAGTCCCTGCCTAGCAACAGTCAGCCCATTAACCTACCAACACTGCTCCTGCACCAAAAATCAAAATATTGGTATGGGGTTGACTGCCATTCCAAAGCAGAAAAGAGGCCAAACACTCAGTGACACAGCACCAGCAGTGTAAGGAGGCTGATGAAACAAGTCGGTAAGATTACCAAACCAGACCCTCGACTGTGTCGTGAACGCGCTGCTGTCTCAGGCAGAGAAGGCTCAAAGTGACAGCTCACTGTGGCGTCTTTGAACACACCCACCTTGAAACGAGTTCTTTTTTTTCCCCTCAAGCATGAAAAGGAAAGGTCATCTTGAAGTAAAACAGTGTCAAAAATGATCATTTCAGTTTTCAAAGATCAATCTTTGTCATAATTCCAGATGTTTAGAGCATGGCAACATCTATCTAAGCCGTTAATGACAATAGTTATGATGCTTAAGGTAAAAAGCTCATTCTACACCAGTTCTGTCAGCAGTACTCCAATCTTATAACTGAAGTGTCTATCAAACACGTCATACTGAACAGTGATTCTTCTAAGCTACAGGTTTCTCTGAAAATCTGAACTTGTTATGAGCAAACATTACTAGCACTTAACTGTTTATCAAAAATTACTAAATGTAAATTTTTGTTTATGGCACATTAGACTAGAATATAAATATTAAACAATAATAACTGCAATTTACAGCATGTGGTTTAATATCCTTGAATTCTGTTAAATCAGTTCAGTATTGCCTGTATTCACACAGTGCTGTACAGCTGTTGCTTCGCTTAGTGTTGTGCAAAGAAATATTGTAAATATAGTTGAAATTTACTGGAAACTCACATTTTTATGCTTCACTCTGATGCATCTTTGTGCCACAAAATTACTACTCTTATGTAACAGCTGTCTTAGCCTGTTGTTCAGTTAAGGCAGTGTTTTCATTTTTTTAATGCAAGCCCGTTCTTCTTGACACTTTAAAAAGAGGCAGCAAATTCACAATCTCACTGAGACTACAACAATGGTAATAAAACCTTTAAAAGAGGTATTTATCTACCTACTTGACCCGAGCATTACCTTGTGTTTGAACTTGTTTGAGTTTTTATTCTCCTTCTTGTTCAGGTCAATGAAATAGTGCGTGATGCGCTCCTTGCTGCGTGCCTCCATGTCCCAGCAGATCTTGAACGAGTCACAGGTGATGTTGCTAATCTTGATGTTCTGAGGAACAGGGAGCTCCTCCATCTCAGAGATGCTGCCGTCCTGGGATTTACTTCCTGTGCAGTTCAGGGGGAGGAGGAAAAAAAAAAGAAAAAAAGAGATGTGTAAAATAGAAGACAACATAATGAAATGATACAGTTCAAATTTATTCTAGAAATCCTTCAATACACATCAGGTTCTGAGCAGCAAAGTAAATTTGTGCAAATATAAATTGTGCCTGCTAGCACTTAGATTATTTAATGATCCAAGTGTGAAGACACACAGACCACTGACAATAAGTTGCACTTGTAACCGCATCAAGTCATCAAGCACACACCTTTAAATCGTACTTAGTCAACCTTACTGACTCTAAACCTATAATGGGAATTATTCCACTGGCAGCACTCCAATATAGCCACCATGTCACACACGCGCACAGAAACCTACTGCATTACTGACTGCCATATACAGTGTGTTTCCATGGCAACACATCAGTCCCTCTACACATGTACACCTATCTGCTCTCCAGAACCTATGCAGCATTAAATATTTTAAATTCTTGAATCCCCCTCTTGTCTCGACAGAGACTGGTCAGTTTAGAATCAGTTTTATGGATAAAACAGATGCCTCAGTGCAGGCCCTGCACATAAGCCTGGAACAACAAAATCTGAAATGCCAGTGAATGTCACAGAAGAGCTATTCTTTTAAAAAGGAGACCCATGATGTTTATTTCCAGCTCTACATTTGGATTCTTGAACTCTACTAGACTCACTTTATATGATTCATAATTCAAAGTAAACTATTGAGCTTTTTTTTTTAATCCATCTGAAAAAAGATATTTTCAGTTCCTTCACCCATCCTCTAAGCAAACCTTCTGATTGGCTGCCCCTTTGGAAACAAAAGATTCCAGCAGGTGGGATTTCTGTGCTCCAGAAAATAGGAAAACAAGCATAAACAGTAAACGCTCACATTTTCCCCACCCAATTCCTGGTGTATTTGGTTAAGACAAAAAGCTTGCATTGCTTTCCAAAGAAATGGATTAATCTCAACTTTATCTGAGCTGCCATAGATTTCATGCACTATAGGTCACTGTAACATGTAGCAACGGCTTACAACCCAAAGTGCACAGTGAGGCCAATGAAAATGTCAAAACGGGGCTGAATAAGAGCTTTGTAAGATTAGGATGAATATAGACTTTGCATCACACTATGGGACGCCCACTTGGCATGGCAACAATGTTCTTTCTGTGCACGCTCTGAGGTCTAAACAAGAGTGAGTAAAATTCAAGAATGCAGTGTTTGGGGGTGATGCGCAACATGGTTGAATTCAATAGAGTATCAACAATGGCAGAAGCAGTGGAGCGTGGAAAATCTCTCTGTTAGTCAAATGAGAGAGGGCAAGATAAAAGACTAATCCCATAATTGGGAGCGTGGACTCTTCTGGCTCACCTCTATACAACATCAACAGTAGAGCATGCGCACAGTGATTCATTTTCGGAACCTTTTTTTTTTTTACCTTTTCAAATCACGACTTTATGACCCTCTAAGAAAAATATCTATTAGAGGCATGTTCTTTACCATCACGCCAAACCAGACCCCCCCGCCTACTTTCCTAATCACTAGTTCCAAAGCAGAACTAGCTGATTACTAATCATCTTTAACTTTAAAAGACCTCCTGTTGTTACACGCTTGGACCAAACTGTTGCTCACTTTGATTACAACTTAAATCTTGTGGATTTTAGTGCAAGGACCTTTGCATTTGAACATAAGATTTACCATCTCTACTTACTGCACATGTCTTGACTTAGACTTTGGGGGCACTAGAGGAAAAGGATCCTACATATGTAAAAATTTAAACATGCCAGCAGTTAAATCACCACCTGATCCATTATGACTGACTGCATGATTGTGCTTGGCTCTCAGACCTTATGCGGGCACCATTGTGCCTCTTATTTGTGAAATCATCTTATCCTGTTGCCGGTCTGCATTTAAAGTCCATCTCATTATACCTAAACCCCACTGAGCTGATAAGTTTGGCTCAGACCAGACTGAGCGGGTCAACACAAGGCGTGACGGAGCAGACCTCTGACAGAAAATGCTCCACTGAGTCAGCACAGACCAGACAGTAATGCAAGCACATAAAGCTTGCATAAGGTCCAACCTTTATGTTTGCTGACCTTTAACAGATCCAAGAAAACTACTGGGCCTGTTGTCATTCTCTGACACTCATGTCAGCAAAAGATGAAATATACCCCAAGGAAATGAAACACTGGCAAGGATTTCACAATTTACTTATTCTCAGTTCTCCCCACCTCTGGATATCTGCAGTACACGACTGTAAACATTAAACTACACAAAACACCAAACATGAAAAACCTGCTGGCTCACTCGCTGTGTTGTGCAGGTTTATGCAGAGCATGTTACTTGTCATCTGCTCCTTAAATTGTTAATGTTATCACTGATGTTTTCCTAAAAACTAGACCCCATGCAGGTCTTTGCACTCCCATCTCTGCAACTCCACAATACTGATTTACCTCACTTACTTTAATGCGTTCCTAATTAACCTGCAAATGAAGAGCATTACACTGATGCAGTGAAGCTTTCTAAATGCAGAAATTACCTACAGAACACTATTAATCCAACTCAGTCACAGTAAAGGCTATGCCATTAGGGAAAACAAGCTCTGAAGGCTGAAGGGCAAAGGAAATGGTACTGACATGTAAAGTTCTATAGACATATATACAGACATTTGACAGATTAAAGAAAAAACAAAACAAAAATAAAAATAAAGTGCCTTAGTAAGAGCTACTACATGCCACCAGAATAGCCTTGGCATTAATCCTCCTAGTCTCTGGAACTCTATAGGGACAACACACCATTCTTCAAAAAAACAAAACAAAACAAAAAAAAATTCCGTTGTTTGTAATTTTGATAATAGAAAACAGTGGTTTCTAACATATTAGTCTGAACTCTCCCATAGGTTGAGATCTGGGGATTTGGGGCATCATTTTCATACTCATGAGACCAATTCAGTGAGCCCAGTTTCCCTATTGATGGGGGCATTGCTATCCTGGAACAGACTACTCCCATCAAAGGAAAAAAGGTGCTCGTGCAGAGAAAAATGACCCTCTGAGTCCCCTCATAATAAAGGTCAAGGGATGAGGTTTGTCTTTTAATTGGCTAAGCTGAAGAATTCTGTGTACAAAATTAACAAAAAGGCCAAAATGAATAGGTAATACAAATATAGCATAGCAGCTAACCTATCCTCTGTGTTCACCAGCTTTGCAAGAGCTAGTGTTAAGCTCAGGTCTGAATCCTTTGGGACTCAGAGCACAAGATGAAGGAGTGAAAGCCAAAAGGGATGAAGGTCAGGCAGTAGGGGAGAAAGAATCTTTTACAGCCTCTCACTCTTACTTAATGTGCCAGGACTGCATCAGTTTCAATGCCAAATTCTCATTCTGGTGAAACATAATTCTAACACAAAACTAAAATATTGTAATAAGCTGCTCTTATTTTCTCTCCATTTACTGCATGCATTATGCTGTTTATTAGGAGAGGGTGAGGTAGGGGGAAAATTTTGCTTGATCATTATCAAGCAGACTGTTTTAGAGCAAAAGCTTGAGAGCTTATGAGCACAGATTATTCATGCTGTGCACATATGCACTCTATAAAAGATAGAGCACCAAAAAGCAGGCTCCAGACACCTTTAGAAAAACAAAACATTAGGCTTAAAAGATGAAAAGCCTTAGACACTGAACCTACTAAAGTTTAAGAAATGGACCTTACTGGTTTTCGGCCATTTACTGTTTAAACAGTCAGATACCACAGGGAAAAGCAATAATGCAGAAGGATCAATATAAATCTTATTAACATGCATACATGGAGCCATTCTAATGGCTCTTTATGGTGGGATTTGTTCCAGTCACACCTGCCTCCAAATTATAAATTACTTGTTGGCGCTCTTTACCAGCAAGAGGTAAGTGATTTGATTCCCATCTAGGCCATTTAGGCAATGTAAATGTACTCTCTTGGTGGTTGGAGTTTCCATCATGTGAGACTACATTATGCTCCATTTGAAATTCCATGCTTCTTCAAAACAAACTTTCAATAGTTTAAGGCTCAAAAACCAAATTTCTGAGTATTGTTGGCGAGCGTGTTAGATTACCACTTCTGACTGCACAAGTAGGTACTCAGACAGACAAGCCTCCTACATTTTAAGTTGCAGTGTTGAGTCTAAAATTGAACTGTAGACATGAGCAACACAATAGACACTAGGCATAGATGCTTGCAGAACTTTAAAAAAATCAAAAAATCAAAAAAAAAATCACGCCTTTGTTCCTCTCAATGCACAGGCGAGACCAAGACAGAGATCATGCTGGGAGTGAGAGAAGCTGCCAACAGAAAAACATCTTTCTCTCAGAGTGAGATAAACAATGCCCTGTTCATCGAGGTTATGCAGTCTGTTTTCCACCTTTTAGTCATCAATAAGGCCTTGAACAGCAAACAAAGATGAGTAACAATAATTTAATAATGCAGTCTTTAGTTAAGTAGGTTCAAAAATCAATACAGAGGAGGATTTTAAAAACTTTTCCAAGACCGGAATGAGTCATCACTACTCATTTACACAGAATATGAATCCCCTAAGCTCAGACTTTTGTGTTTTTCTTCATTTATTTTTTTACATTTCAAGTTTTGAGCTTCTGAGGTGAAGGATTTTTATATATGCCAGCAGTAGAAATAGAAAGCAAAGGAAAAATAAACATGAATGCTTGCAGTGGTGCAAGTGAATATGTTATGCAGTCAATAAGTGCCTACATAATATGTACCTGCAACTCTTGCCAGCACAGTCATGAGACACAACTGCTCACAGTGAACACAGCCAAACTAAAATGCCAGCTTACTCAGATGATGCTGTATGGCATAAGGCAGACCTGCTGTTGTGTCATGTTGGTACATACTGGATAAGCTTTACAGAGTATCCACTGAGTATTATTTATCACAGAAGTCTATAGCCATGGACCCACAGGCTAAGATTAATTTAAAGGGGGTGGTTGCACTGTTACAGTGAGTCTGTGTGGGAGAAAAGGCCATAGAGAAATGGTTCTGCAGAAAATTTTGGCTAGAAATTGTTGTTAGCGGATGTAATTCTAGTTCCAAGAGTATGCCTGTATAACCCCAAGCAGCTTCACCACTAGCTGAGTGGGGTGGCCAGGCTTCAGTCTGTGGTGCCCATGGCCACTCTTTGGCTCCAGCCCTGCTGTGCAACGATAACAACGAACATAATGAAATTTCAGAGGCGTTTGCTCCCATCTTGAATTTAGCATCTTAGTATAATTGTAATGTCACTAATGAAGGTATTTTGCCAACTGATAGAATGGAACAAAAGATAATCTGATCAAGATCATATATTATATATAAATTAAAAAAGAAACTCACTGCCAACTTGATTTTATAAAATATTTTCATGATGTTCTCAGGTGTAGTGTTGAGGGAGTTAAAAAAAAAAATCAATCTACTTGTCAGTCCATCTGCCCATCCTAGTAGACTTGGGATGTTACAGCTATTTTAGAGACAGATTTCAAAGAGCACAGCCACACTGCTTGGTTACATTAATAGCAGCCATCCGTCATGGACAACTTCATCACATCAGCGGGCACAGCACAGAGGCCATGCAAGACGTGTGTATTTGATTACGTCCTGCAAATGCACATTAACTGTGGATATAAAATCAAAATGGTGGTCCTCGTCAGCCTTACAGGGGTTGGTGACAAATTTATTCAGCTCAACATCATGGGAGCGATCCATAGACTACGGACAACTGCAGCAGAGAAACTCTGCTCACATGAGTTGATGCTATGACTTGTGCTACTCCTCATTCCTAGCAAAACTTGCCCCACACCCACATACTCATGTCACAGTCCCATCACGAAACTGAACCATTAACACCCCCTCTAAAACAAGGCACACAGAAACAACTTGTATCCCACCATTTCTTTTGTGCACTGAAATCCTCAAACAGTCCTCACTGTGTTGGAGAGTGCTCTTTCCCCACAGACAGTAAGCCTACTGAAGTATTATGCATCCATTTGCTGGGTCAGCATAGGCATAGAAGCCTTTCATGCTGGTAATTAAATATTAATGGTTTGCAAGATAAATTTAGAAGGCCATGTAACAGTGAAATGAATGCGGACCTTGGGAAAAATGTACGCATTGACTGGATAAGATAACGATCCATTTCCAGGAAAGGTTAAAGTGAGTGATGCAGTGTTTTGGAGCGGGTGTGGCTGGGCCAGTGTAAACTATAAAATTTGAGATTCAGTTGACAAAATTCAGAGACTGGTCAAAGCCACAGAAGCACTAAGATAATCCAGCCACACTATAAACTAATCTCAAAATAAATTAACCAAATATGATCCAATCTCTGTTCACAGAAGTACTCCACTTTGTGGCTGTCAACACTAAATATTTGTAGAAGAACGTACAGACAGCCATACATAAATCACTCATCTGTTCAGAAAGTTCAAGTTTTGCTCACAGTACAGACATGAGTAGTTTCCAATGACATGAGCATGATTTCTCACTGCATAGATGCATGTTTCAAGTAAGCCATCAACAGTACACAGTACAACAACTAGTTGTCCTGAAGATTTTGCACAGAAGGTGGATATTGTCACTGCATAAACAGAGAGTATGTGGGTGTCTCAAGGACACATAATATTTACACTGAGTACCTTACTTGAAAAAGAATGTAGATGCAGCACAGAAAGCACAAAACTGGCAGTGTTTGTTTGAGAAGTGCAGCTCCAGCCTATACTGTAAACCATTTAGAATCAGCACTAAGAGGGTATAAACTCTGGCAGCTAAAATATTGCACGGTGACCAAGGAGGCTTAATAAAGGCACACTACTGACACCCTGAATGCCCTAAACAGCCACTATACACAAATCAATCTGGCATAGCTATGAAAAAAGAGAAAAGAACCCAATTATATAATGAAAAGGTGTGATCATATTTCATGTGAATTAATTCCAGTCTTAATTAAGAAACACCTCTGATCAGGCGTCTTGACGCAGATGTGAAATTAGCGGTGTGTAATTGCACTGATGGGTGTGTAGGGCTGCACCGCCTGAGCACACATGTGGGTGCAGCCATGTTTCTGCCTCTCATTCTCTCCTGATGATGACTTGCCTTTTTTCCTCTCCCCACCATCAAATTCGCATCAGGGTTAAGCCCGCTCTGCAACAACTTGTCAGTTTTCACACTACAAGTCTGACTTATAAAACCACATTTTCTATGATGGGGTTTATTTCAGCTCTTAATTTAATGGCAAATATTCAGGAAACTTTTGATTCGTGGAAGTAAGCCACAGACAACCAGTCATGGACGCAGCTGGAAGACTTGATGAAATATAAACGTAAGCGCAGGGAGAGTTTTATGGGAAATAGGGGGGGTCATTTGTTATTATACATTTTGCAGGATAACACGCAGTATGTGCGCAAAATGGAAAAAGGCAGCTCCTTTGGAAGAGGACGAGAATCAGTGATTATAGGCGGGGTGGCAGCCGGCCTCTGTCCAGGTTTGTGGTGCTGAAATAAAGAAACTCATCATTTAGACTAAGATTACTGCTTTCAAGTTAAGGAATATACGCTTATTTTGAGCCAAGACCTTGTTCCCATTGTAAAGACAATCAGTTATTCCGAGCACGCACAAGCGCACCATCCATTCATCCATCCAAGGAACCAGCGGAGCCACCTGCCCCTATACTTCCACACAATAAGGGTACAACATGCGGCGACAACCACAGACAAACTGACTGCATACCTGCAGCGACTCAAATTAACAAAGGGGCCTAATGCACCGGCATTATGCGGAAATCTTTTAGCACACCAGTGAAAAGCAGACAATCCTCCCTTACCATCTCGTTCGCATAACTGTATGGCGTCCAAGCTTAGGTCCTTGATCATCCCCTCGCAGGGACTTAATGGACTGTTGATGTTGTGCGCCAAACCTGGTACCTCCATCTCTGCAGAAGAGCCTGGATGATGCTACTCGTTAAATGCTGACGCTCGTTAATTTCGTCCACGGGACTTGTACACGTCGTTACGGAATGGGAAACGAAAGAGAAAGAGAGACTGGTGTCCAGTCAGTCGCTCACAGATCTCCTCCGTCTCTGGGGTGGTGCGGCTATTGGCGCGTCATAGGAATCGTCACGGGCTCGAGCAGCACACGCCGCCAGTTGCAAAATGAGGCATAGCAGCTTCTTGGATCCGTTTAAATGTATATCAGTGTATGCCTTTATCTTATTTCATACACTCCCAGAGCAAATGGCGCTTCTGAGTCTTCAGAGCCACAAGTGTGTGTGCGCGCCTGTCCTGTATGTTATGCGCCCGCCGCGGGACAGTTGAGCATGAACAGTTCAACGGATTAGTACAGAGACGTTCTGCAAATTCAATGGCTTCTTATGTAACCAGATTAGCTCGGTGTTCCTTCTCGCTTTAGGTCTCCCATCTAAACAGTCCACACGCTCCCGTTCTTTCCCATTTCACGTTTAACGTCATCCCGACGAGGCTCTCACATGTCCTTATTTGGCGAGGTGTAGTCCTCTTTTGCAGGAGCGCAGGTGCAAGTGGACTTCACGGTAATGAGCAGTGCGACGACTCTGACATACTACAGGACACAAGATGAGGTTTATTTGTCACAGCACACTTATACACAGTACAATGCACAAGTGTGCATGCGACAAATAAACCTTATTTTATATCCTGTATTATGTCTTATGTCCATAATGGATGGCCAGCCTTACCTCTGCTTTTCCATCTCAGTTACCAGCCGTCTTGCTCGGTACACGTTGGTGCCTAATAACATGCAAAACACTCAGTTCATAGCCAGAAAATCACACTTTATGCTGGGTGTGGGTGTTTTATTATCTCCATTAGACCTCTACACCCTTTTTTTATCAGTGCCTCGCAGGAACAGGGTAAGCAAGGCATAAAAGGTCAAGCGCACACTGGCAAGGCAAGGCTTCAGGGAGCCTTTAATAACAGCATTTGATTATACAGAAGTTATGGCTCATCATAATGGAGTCATTCTCTTTCTTATGTCTCCTAAAGCAGTCTTCCGTCGTCTCCATGCTCCACTTGGGAGCATCAGAGTGAGGCGGTGTCGCTTTCTATTTGTTTTTGTCTAAGTGTTATACAAGGCGCCCGGAGGAGAGGCCAGAGTGCTTATCTGTTCAGCGGACAACGGATTCTGCAGCTGTGTCTATGCCCCCCCACCCTGAGTCAGGGTGCTCAAAACAACAAAGAGAGGGAAAGGGTGCTGTGAGTTGTATAAGAAGGAAGCCACCCTAACTCTTCTGGGGAAGCACACTGACAGAGCATCATCATCTCTAAAGTTGAGACAGACAACAAAAATTATAGATTAACGAAACTGAGGGAAAAAAAAGCTGACCGTTTTCATATTGCAATTTTAAATTTTGATTTGCCTGCAGTAAAGTAATTGGCTTGCATTTTCATGCAGCTTGAAGGATTAAAAAATGGGGTTATGGCGGGCAGGCGAATTAAACTCCTGATAAGCTCATAATCACTGTGGCATTCAGATTCAGTAGGAAATATATAAGGCGCACCACTGAAGCTTTGAACATATTCCACACTCAGATTTCACTGAGGCATTGCTGCCCCTGGCTCACATTTCCTACCAGGGATCTACAATGCATTTAAAGTAAAGGTCAGTATGCTGATCACTCCCTGCAAACACACCGCAGTTTAGGGGGAGAAGATGCTGCCAGATTCACTTTTAAAATGTAAATTGAAGTTATTTTTAGCATGCCTTTAAAGTCACATTTAATGTTATATATCTGCTACATGACATGACTTGACAATTGCCCCCAGCTGTGTAAAGAGCATTATAATGATATCCGCAGATTAACACCGCATTTGTTTAGCTTCCCCTCCCTCATTTCAGAAACCGGCTCATCAAAAGTCAATGGGCAGTGACTAAATCATAAACAAAAACAACTAGAGCACACCTAATAGCCCTAAGTGCATCAGCTTAAAAAGCCTAATTGCAATATGCCATCATCAATTTCTCTTTGTTGCCCCTCCCCCTTTTTCCTCCACTGCCTGCTGTGCTGATCTGCTTTGAGAGAGGAGGGGCAGGATGCGGTGGGGGGTGAGGCTGACCAGTTCTGGAGGATTCCTTCTCGTTCTACCTCCATCCCTCCTTTCTGCCACGCCATCTCTCTACCCACCGACATCCCCTCCAGCGTGAGTCGTCCTGTGTTAGCGTCAGTGTTTCCAATAGAGCTGCAAGAGGATGAAGGACAGCAATGTAACACACGCACACACCCAGCCAAATCTCTTCCCCCTTTCTCCTATTTGATTAACATCCTTCCTTGAATCTTTTTGCCTACTCAGTTGTACGTTCTCAGTTGTCTGATGTACTTATTCTCATTTTTCTGCTATTCTCTAATTCTTGCAATGCCAGTGTACATTTGTGTGCACACTAAAGGCCATAATGTACTCTGTATTGGCAGTGCACTCTTATTTGCTCACTCTGCTGCATTTAGAGGCCAAGTGAGCACACAGTGACAGATGGAGAATTAGCAGGGAGAAAGGTGTAGCATGAAAACAGATCAAATAGGTGTGAAAATTATGGAAGTGATAAAGAAGGAGGAGCAATCCATATGCAGACATCTCTATAATTACGTTTAAGGCTCTCTACATTTTTCTTAATCTCTCTCTCTCACACACACACACACACCACACACACACACACACACACACACAGTCACCACTCATCACTTCTAATACAATAAGTCAGTTATGGGGCAGAATATGGAGCACAGGCCAGAGCATTTTACATTAGGAGAAAACAATACTAAGTCACCAGGGTTCAATATGTGTGTGTGTGTGTGTTTGTGTGTGTGTCTCATCACACCACAAAGACATTTATCTGGCATTTGAGGGCAGCAAATGAAGCATGTCATTGATTTACAGCGTGAAGTCTGGCCTCGGTGTAGCTGCAGCTTGATTGATAATGGATGTGTGTGTGTTTCTGGGTCCCCAGTGCATTTCCACTTTATCAAAGATTATATGAAATTCAAATGAAATTCATTTCTACACCAAAAGCCCGCAATGAAATCAGGAGAGACCAATTAAAAAGCAGGTCCAAAAGTTATTAATAAAACAAGTTAATTGGGTGTGCAATACAGGATAAGCGTAAAGGAAATAAGCTTATTTGTTTTGCTGAAGAGTGTTACACGAGGAGGATAAATATGTAGCTGTAGAGCCAGAGGCTCATTAACTTTAGCTTAGCACAAAGACTGAAAACAGGGGGAAGCATCTAGGCTTGCTCCATCTAAAGAAGGAAAACCCACCTATCACATCTATAAAGCTCTCAAATCCACACATTATTTTGTTAATTTAAGCAACAATTTGCTTTTTTTTTTTTTTTTTAGGCATGCCTGTTTTTGACTGGGGACATAAATATGAGTTTCCTCTTGTTAGTTGGCCAAGAAATTGTGGAGGTACAGCCCCATGAAACTATAATGTCCTTTTATTTCTGCTAGTGTCACATACAAAATAAACAAATGACCTGAAACATGTTATTTAGCAAACTGCTGACAGGATTTGCTGTCCTGTCAAGGCTTCCCAGGGATTATTGTTTCCAGCTTTTATACCAACCAAACTACAATAACATAAGAGTCGTATTAGTCTTTTCTCCCAGGTGTTGGAATCACATCAGATACCATATATACTATTATACAGCACCTTTCAAGATAAATATAACAAAATAATTTACAACAAAATACTAAAAACAAAGACAAAAAGTTACCCAAAAGGAAGCTTTTGAAAAGACATCACAGATCTTAGTCTAGGTGCGATGAAGTTCCAGTCTGGGGGCCGCTGTTGCAAAAGCTCAGCCTTCTTTAATTTTCAGCCTTTTATGACGCACAGCCCTGATCAGAAGATCTAAGGGACCCGCTGGGGGTATGTGGATGATAAAGTTCATTGATATATGTTGGTGCTTTTCCACGCAGAGCCCTAAAAATCAAAATCAAAGTGAAAAAGTCAAAAATCACAAGCTGAATAGGAACATCTCCCTGATGGAGCCTCCACATCCATCAAGATTGAAACCAAAGGTTGGACTTAAAGTTGGCCCTAATAAAAACTGGAGGTTGGTTATATCAGTCAAACACTGAACTGACAACAGCCTAAAGAGGTGAGGTGAAATATACGGTTTTAAAAGAAGAAGAAGAAAAAAAAAGCATGACTAAATGAGAATAAAGTTATTGATTTAAGATGTATTTGGAGCTGGACATTTTCCCTCCAAAGAAACTCATTTTTAAATGATCGCTGCATCCAGTTGAAGTTAAGACTTAGATTGAAATTCCTTAGAAACATCTGAATCCAGGTCATGAAGACACTACTTACCACAGCAATTTGTTTTTCAGATTATTGCAATACAGTACTGTGCAAATGTTTTGTGCTTACCTTCATTTCTAAATATTTTGCTATGAGGATGGGAAATGGGTGCAGTAATTTATTGAAACGTGCAAATATAGATATATAAGGTTTGTACATTTCTAACAAACTTGAAAATCAGTCTTTGGTATGGCCACGTTTTTTCATCAATGCAGCCTGAACTTTCTTAGGCAACCTTTCTTGTAATTTCTTTAAGCAGTCTTCAGGAATAGTTCTTGAAGGACATTCCAAAGCTGTTCTTTGGATGTTGACTGCCTTTTCTGCAAAGCAGTGTGGGATCATCTTGATCAGTAATATTGTTCTGGTATAATTTAACATACCTCAGCCCTTTCTCCCCATTCTCCTTCCTCAAGAATGGGTTTTTTGACATCCACCCTTCCACTGAGACAATTTCTGAATAGTGAATAGCACAAATAACATACTTTTGCAGCAAAATGCCTAAAGATATCTAAAGTTTTAAAATTGGTTCTTGTCTGTTATATGTTGACAACACTTGTTCATCCCTTATTTGCCTTTTTTAATGTTTGAATGATTCATTGGACATTAAGTAGCTTAACAAACAAAAAATAATTTCTAATAATGGTCAGGTACAAGGGCTGGACTGAAAACGAATGGAAAAAAAGTAGCCAGTAGTTAAAGTAGAACTTTGAAAGGCCTTCAGAAAATCTGGAGAGCCACTGCTCAAGACCACTTTAAAAAAAAATTGCAAGTCTCTCTCAGCAAAATGGAAAGAAATGAGGGGTGGCTCAAGACTTCAGCACTGTAAGTCCATGAGAGTTTTCAACATCAAATCTTCCATCGCTTTTCTGTCAAATTAAAACATCATTTCTACACAATAAAATGCAGATAGGCGAACATATGGGTCAGTGTGCATAAGAGACAATGAGCTCACAGAAAAAGAGCCAGACTTATCAGCCACTGTGAACATATTGCCTACTGGATAAGAGCCAGGTATGGTGAGGTAGCAACTAAGTCACAGCTACTCTAATTTACACCTTTCCTGCAGAGGCAAGCTGCCCATGAGAACAATATGTGATGCTGTAGACTCTGCTGCTCCTTAGATGTGGATGCTGCCAGGATGCTGAATAAATGCAGGGTTGGTTTGTGATGATTAAAAAACAAAACAAAACAAAAAAATCACTTCTTTCTCTGTAATTTAGCTGTCCCTCTCTCAACCTGTCTCTCACAGTCTCACGAGACTGAAATTAGTCATGCTGGGCATAGAGAATGATTGCCAACTGTGCTATGCACATAACTACTCAAAGTGAGATGAATAGACTTTGATATTTTGAAACTAACAGCTTTTCTCTAGAGCTATAATATCCTTTATGAGATTAAATGTTGGTGAATTGCTTTGTGCTGATTCTAGATACAATCCCTTCAAGATTGGACTATTTTCTAAGACCTAGATTTAATAATAGCTCTGATCTATTTATCATCTCAGCAATTGGCAGCAGACACCATAATGTTTTCATAACATCTTTCCTCCACATTACCCCCTCAGCTCCTCACTTGCACATACCAGTACTTGCATCCCATTCAATATTGTCGTGTTATACAAACCTGAAAGCATGCTTTGTAAAGCACTCATGGAAATTAATGACAGAGGAGGAGAAAGTGATTGAGTCACAAGCTGCCACAGACCATAGTTCGGTGGCACCACCTGTTAAGGGCTCATTTGAGTTGGATGAGTGACTCTCCATCTATGCAGTGAACAGCTGAAAATGAATTTGCAACCATAATCAGAGGTCTGCAGATGAGGTTTGGAGCAATAAAATAAATTAATTCAATTAAAAACTAAATCATCTTCCATATGTCAGGTAAAATAGAACATTTTGGGAACATGCTGACAGCCACAGGCAAACACATCATTTCCTGCTGTTCAAAATTACAACTAAAATATGTATTAGAGGTGGTGAACGACAGAGTCTAAATAAAATGCCATTTAATAATTTACATTTAATGATCTGTTGCTGAGTAACCATTTTCCATGCTTTACTTGGGAAATGTCATTTTCAGTGACAATCCTGCCCCCTTGAGGATTTCCTCTGCAAAGCTAAAACACACTGCCAGTGTCTTTGCTTTGCAGAGGATGGAGTGAAAGGAAGGAGATGGAGCACCCAGACCAAGTAGTTGTTTATTCCATAAGGTTTCCAATTTTCCCAAGTGCTTCATATTAACCAAGAAATACTGTCTTGTGACTTTTGGGATCTCACAAAAAGCCCCCCCCCCAAAGCTTTTTCTGGCAGTCCTGAAAAAATATTGCTGATATAACGTGGTTATGCTCCCTCGACAATTTGTGTTATGTGGGAAACAAAACCAAAAGGACCTTTTGTTTGCATACATTTATTACCGTCATAATATCATTTGAATGTTTGAACAAACATTTTTGCCTGCTTGACAGTTTCTCTGAAAAGTTTATATCTGTACTACAATACAGTTAGAATAACAACAGCATCAACAGATGCCACAGTGAACAGAGCGTTGACCACATGGCAATGTTTATACACAAATTCTTATCTGGAATTTTGTGCAGAATTGTATGTTTCTCTCTCTCTCTCTCTCTCTCTCTCACACACACACACACACACACACACACAAACAAAAAAAAAACCCAACAAAAAAACAAAACAAAACAAAAAAAAACAATGGTTGTAAAAATGAAAAGTTGTACAAAAGTTATGTTATACATCATTTCCTTAGTGGTTTACATTTATTATAAATGTACCATTTGATTGCAGTACAAAGATTCCTTCAAATAAATCCCTTTGGGAACATTAATATGACTAATACAACAAATCAAAGACATAATTGTGAAACTATTCAATCAAGGGCAAAGACTAGGCAAGCTAGCAGTAAACCTTTTGACTTGGTGAGTCCCTTTACCGATCTGTGATCAAGCTGCAATAACATGCATCATCAAGGCAATATATTTTTTTTTTGAAACATTCACTTGATGAGACAAGAACCTCCATTTCCCTCCGAGCAAACGCATCCAAACAAGGTGAAGGATGAAAACAAATGTCTGCTAGGCAGGAACATGAGTCACAGCACTGGGAGAATCAGTGCTCAACATTATTATTATTTTTTATTTATTTATTTAAATGTAGTACCATGTGGGGGCAAAACCAGCCCCGGGTTTCCTCTTAGAATAAAGAATCCCTTTCTACATTAGCTTCAACCCTCTTCATCTTCTTTAAGACTTCAAAAACAACAAAGCCCAAACTAAAAGAAAAGAAAACAAAAACAAAAAACCCCAAAACAAAACCAAAACAGAGTTACCTGGTTCGCATCAGCAACCATGTCAGAATATCAGAGTCCTGTTACTAACTTGACAACCACATTGAAAATGGCTCAAGTCAAGATAGAATGGAAAAGTGGTTAAAACTGAAGGTGATAAATCACTGTAAATTTAAAAAGAGGCAACGGATGATCTACTTCTCTGAAATGATACGAGAACTGCTGCTACTTTGTCATACTTGAATTTGCACTTGCAGTGATAATTTCTCAAAGTTTTTACATACCTTAGGAGTTTAAACCAAGAATATTCCTTAGTCTTAGCTTTTATGCTTACTGTATTCCAAATAAACAAAAAAGAAACAAACAAAAAAAGACTTTACAAAGAAGCTCTCTAGTGTGCTTGAAAAAATGCTCACGCTATTGGAAGATGGACTGACTTGTAGTTTAAATGCTAAAAAGATATATTTTGAGAACATCACACACACACACAAAAAACATTTGAGTTATCCAAAGTTAATGAACTGCTGGAAAAGGATGTTTTCCTTTTCAAAACAAATGACTGAGCACAATCCAGGGGCTACAGAGCAAACACAAGCTCTGATGATAAACACTGCCGCTGCATGCATTATTCTGTTACTTTATTAAACACTGCTTAACCAGTTTTGGGGAATTTTAGATTGCATGACTGATAGTTTTCATCTTAAATCTCTGAGTCCTTCTGGTGACTTAAGTTCCACATTTGTGTCTCGCAGAAATGTTCATATGAGACCATGTTGGCTGTGAGTATACTGGTTCTTTGTGCGTTGCACCTCCTATCTGGAGAGTAAGGTCAGACCAAAATATTAGTGTTCTTAACGAAATATCTCCCTGCTGGAAAACGAGTTATGGATATTGGCACGTTCCACTATTAAGGCAAGGCCTTGTTCTGTTACAAGGTCTGTCCTTATGCTAACTGAAACTTAACAGGAAGACAAAAAGACCAAAAAAAAAAAAAAAAAAGGGCATATAGTTCGGGCATAGGATGTCAGACTGGGAGATTTAATGCTTATGAAAGAGGCCACAGAGAGGCCATGACATGACTGACAAAAGAGAAGACAAAATACCAAGCACTATAAACAGAAGAAAAACCATAGAAAGTTGCCTGTTGATGCAATAAAAGAAGCCTATAAAGCTTTGACTAAATGTCTCACATCTCTGCTGATGTCTAATGGCACAGCCATGCTATGGCTCCAGAGACTAAAAGGGCCACCAAAGAAGAACAAGGGAAAAACCAAAAAACCAAAAACCAAAAAACATACACACAAACCAACTACAAAAAACAAAACAAAAACAAAATCATGAAAATATATATATAAAAAAAAATACATATGTAAACTGATTACCAATAAACATTCCACTCATTTGCCTAAAATCGTAATAAAAACTAAAAACTAAAATCATAATGCAAAATGAATACATTTTTTTTTGTCTAGAAATAGAAAAACTGATGTTCAACAGAAACACTGATCTGCGAGGAATGTCCACCAATTGAAACCAGCTGAAGGAGCTAAAGGTCAAAGGCCACAATCATATTTCCTTTGGTTTATGTGTTACAAGTCAATCAAGTCACCGCTTAGGTGTGCCGACCTATATTCACTTCATTTGGTGGTGTGCTAATCCCACTGGCTACGTGCTTACTTTTGGCTTGGTAGAATGCACCTGTGCTTTTAAGTCAATAAAAAATGCATAGTTATTTCAATGTAAGGAATAAGGCTCTCACAGGCAAAAATCTAGTATTATTAAAGTGCATGTCACTGATACAATAGCATAATAGAAATGCAGGTAGTACCAATGTGTAAAATGATTGTACTAATCATTCTGCCTGTTCCCTTGAACAAAAAGTGGACAGAAATACTGGACAATAACCTTCTTCAGAACCCAAACCACACCCTTCATATTTAAATGCTCCAAAGACACTAGTGGATCTATAAGGCGTTAACACTGAACCACGTGTATCTAAGAAATCCCTTTTATGTTGTTGGCACTTCAGGTAAAACTATGGCTTGAAAGAAAATCTATATATACTATATGGCAACGCAACATTGTGAACAGTCTTAATTCAGCTGAAGCTGAAAAAGGGTAAACAACCACTGAAACCTAGAGGCCACTGAAAGATGCTGGAGGCTGGTCTCCTTTATGAATGGTTCTGCGATGACTGGAGGTCCGACGGCACCTACCATCGCCCACTGACACTGGCCATCTCAGCATGAAACTGGCGGGAGAGGCGGCCGCTTGCCCCCCCTTCCAGGAAAGAGGACCTGATGGGTGGCTCAAATAGCTTCCTCCGGTTCTTGTTTAGTTCTGGAGTGAGGATAGGGAGTGGGGTGGGGGTGGGGGGGGGTAGAGAACCACAAAACATCAGGAGCAGCAATGGTGATATAAACATGATCTTTAATGTGGGTAACTTCTCCCATTGTTGCAATGGGAATTGCAGCAAATCCAAGTAAAAATAAATACAACCATGGAGAATGTTTCCATGTCTCTGCAGCTTCCACTGATCTGCAGTGACAAGAAAATTGGATTCAAAGCACTACAGAAGTGCTCAGATCAACAAAACCCCTCTTTGTGTCCATATGGTTTTACACAGCAGTTTGGACAAAATCATTTCATAAAAATGTCTCAAGAACACCCTGGCATCTCTCAGTTATTCATACGATAGCCACATTCTGTTGTTGCCAGCAAAAACCTTCAGTATGATTACTGGAGACAGGCAGCTCACTCCAGCAGCTCTTTTTACTGGCATACCAGCAGGAAGTTCAAACCTGGAGTGCCTTGACTGGCAATTTATGAGAAGTCCAAATACAGAAAGACAGAGACAAAGATGTGCATATTGCAGTTTTCAAGCCCTAGAGTCGGTCAGCGGGGATGAAAGTTGACCTTCACTTGGCTGCGGCAACAAGCAACAAAACCAACCCTGGCCTTGGATCACTCCACTTCCTTAATAATCGCAGAGCCGACCCCGACATTTCCCCTCATTACCCTCGCCGTCAACCCTGACTCTGGTCAAGGCGTCTCTGAACTGAATATTTACAGAATAACCATGACAGGAAGCCTCATAATCCCAACACAGACATGATTAACTTATGCAAGCTATTACAATGTCCAAAAAATGATGTCAGTAATGAAGTGTGACACCCACCCCATTCACATTAGATCAAGTCTAACAAAAGGGAAGAGTCTAGATCAGCATGAGGCAGGCAGCTGGAGCAGCTGGGGAAATATCAACACACTCATCTGAGAAGAATTTGCCTGAATCCCATTTATTGCTGCTGGTGCAAATTACTGCAACATGTTTGCTCATAAATTTGTTCCAGTACTACTATCTCTAACTTCCATTCTTGCATGTCGATAAAGGCCACCTATGAACTTTCAAATCCAGTGGTTTGATGTGGAGATGACCTCTTCTGCACAGCTGAGACCCACTCAGGTTTGTTGCAGCAACAGCAAAAGACATTCATCAATAAATTTGCCTTCAGCAAAGGTGAGCTGCCCGAATGAGGCTCCTGCTGGCACTAACAATTATCAGCACAGAAAAAGACCAACGTGGGTATCTCTGCGCCATGCCCGTGTTTATGCAAATGTTTTTCCCAGTGTGAGGTTTGTTAGTACAGAGGCAATAAAAGATAAAATGCAACAAAGGACAATGCTCTTTTTACATTTTTTTCATACCCGAGATAGCAAGCAGCATTTTCCTACGGGCACCAAAGGTGGTGATTCCAAGTTCCTTAAGGTCCTGGTCTGTGAGGGTCAGGAATGTCTGGAGGTCAATCTAAAAGCAGCAGCAACATTGCTTGTTAGGAAAACAACATTTAACATAACCTCTACCTAGAAAAGATCTTCAAGCGTAAATGTCATAACTAATATCATGTCTAAAGACAAAGTAATGAAACTTTTTATTAACTGCATCTTTTATTATAATAAAATTTTGCATGCAAACACATACTGTCCTTCAATGCGTCTCTTACAAGGCATAGAAGTACTGTATCATAGTATGGTAAAACCCTTTATATAGCCTGCATTATCATCACCTTGAAATATGTAACTTCATTAAAAAACAAAAATAGTCTCATTAATAAATAAGAGGAAAAGTTAGAAGATCACCAAAGGAGCAGCATTCATACCGGAGGAACCATGAACGTGACACAGCAATCCAAAGAATAATTATTGGAATATTTCACTCTGGACTGAAGGACGGGTCTGGCACATCATGATAGCCACCCCTACAGCTATGCCACTAGCGCTAATGAAAGAGGATGAAGACTTGTGTGATTAAAAAAAGGTTTATATACTACCTCTTGCTGCTGGAAGACGTCCGTGTACTTCCCCAAGCCCAGTTTGCTGAAAAGCTCAGGCAGGTCTGAACCTTTCAGAGACGAATTCAGGCTGCAGCCGTTGCTACCAGTTACTGATGAAATAGAGTCCATGTAGTTGCTGCTGCTGAGATAATGCTCTGCAGCTACACAAAAAGAGACAACATTTTGAACTTTACAGATTTTAAGTGGCATAAAGAAACCAATGTTTAGTTTAAAGAGATAAAATGATTGTGCTTCAAATTTTGACCGATGGACTCAGCATAGCTTCTCTTCTACAGACTAGCTAGATTAGTACAACAGGTAGCGTCAGTACAAGTTATGTGACATGCCACGCCTAAATTCTACAACGACTGAATGACTGATCCCTTCAACCAGCAAAACACAAGCATGCAAATACTCATTTGAAGCTCACTAAAAACAGAGAGTGGGTACAGTACAGACACTACAAAAAAAAAAAAAAATTACTGCTGACCAGATTTGTTCTGCTTCCTCTTTGGGCTGCTGACAGCTGAGGGGAACTCCGTGTGGCTCGCTAGCCCGTTGCTCGTGCCATTTCTCTCACGCCAGTTGTCGGAGTCACTGCCGTTGCCCACACCCTCCCGGCTGCTGGATCGAGACAAGGGTAGTGGGGAACCCTGCGAGAGGGAAAAAAAACCCAAAATGAGTTCAGCAGAGCGAATACAATACACCTCAACACAAGAGCACAAACATTTATCTACTACAGTAAATAGTAAAGCAAATAATACAATTCTATAATATACACAATGAGTAAATGCTAAGGATAGAGAACTTATTTATCAGGGTGAGAGCGTCAAACACTGAGGCCTTGTCTGTCTGACCTCATATGTGGTGCTCATGCTGGGTTTGTATGAAACATGATTGGCTCTCCTTAGCTCCTTGATGGTCTCAGCTGGCATGGACTTTGAGAAGCCCAGCCCACTCCAGGTGTTGGTAGGGGTGCGCACCTCAGTCACTACCGGCTTCTTTAACATAGCTGCATGAATACAGATAAGCAGTGATGCAAATATATGTCTACAACAGAATGACACCAAATATTATTTCCTGTAAATAACTGAACAGTTTTTTTTAGTTGAAGCAATAAATCTGGGACACATCTATTGATGGCAGTTGTGACTAAATTGTAGGGCACATCCCGGCACTGCTAATGACATTGTAGTATTTAATTGTCAACTCACCTTTGGTCGCCAGTAGTTTTTTCTGTTCATAGTCAAAAGCCTGAAAATACAACAGATGGTTTTAATCCTTTGCTACTTGAAGCCAAGAAAACAGTGCACTGTCTTTTCATGTTAGCTGTGTGTACCTGCATGTTGGCAAAGGAGGTCTGCGGTGCCAATCGGATTCTCTCCCTCTCGTTCTGCTGTGCTGCCCTTTCAGCCGCCCGCTCGCTACCTGGTGCCCTCTTATCTGCCACAGGACTGTCTGATGAGCTGGACTCCGTGTCCGAGAGGAGACAGTCAGAACTATTGGGATTAAAACATGTATAACCTGACTTAGATGTATCCCACTGTTTCTGGGATCATCTTAGTACATTTAAAGATTAACAGAGGACTGTAAAACTGTAAGTGCATGAGCTGTAAATTTTTTCAGAAGAGATGCTAAAATAAAGTAACAAGCTACAAATCATCTCCAGATTCAGACATACTGTAGATGGGAGTTCTTGGTGCCCTGCAGGAGCTCCACAGCCTGTCGTTTTCCTGATGATGTCTTACATGAAGCCAGCATCTGTTTCAGCTCACTTCCATTAGCGGAGTGCGAGGGGCTTCTGGGCATGCCCACTTCTACAAATGTATCAGAACCTGAAGGAAACAAAACCAGACACGTTTTGAATATTCTCCATTTTCTTTGCAGAAAATACACATCATGATAACAGCTGCAATACCTTTGGTTTTATCAGTTTCAGTGGTATCTTGTGGGCATACTGTATGTACTGCATGTGTGCATGCATTCAAGTGTGACAAGGTCTTACTAGAATTCTAGATTAATTAAAAAAATACACCAGCTGTGATTACAGTGCCTTTAATCTGCTTCTCTGCTTTTAACCCAACAAGGACCTGCTCTGTGCAACAAGATGCACACATGTGAATATACATGGATTGCATATAGTAAAATATGTCGTCAGCCACTTTAACGAAGCTCTCTGGGGTTTAAGGTTTGAAAATTTTCTGCGGACTCTTTCAATTGACACTACAGAATTAAGCCAGTGCAAGCACATTCTGGGACACAGGAGGAGGTAAGGGAGGGGGAGGAAAACTTAACAGGACACACCGCATCGGGGGAGGACACGCTCAGAAAACAGCGGGGAAAAATGAGACGCGTGAGAGTGAAGGTTTGAGGGGAAAACCGCAAGTGTAAGACACAGAGGAAATGAGGGCCTTTCTGAACCGCGAGGAGACCAGCAGTTAATCTGTCTCCGCTCCAATAAATGTAGTCAGAGTATGAGGTTAGGAGGACAGTATAAGAGAAGTAAAACAAAATACGCTAAAGGTATTTTCCTCAAAGTGGGTTTAAGGGTTACATAAATCTCAAATGGAAAATCTTGAATTGAAGTCTGCAAAGCTAAGGTCCAACAAATCTGAGCTGAAAATTTTAACAGCTCAAACATTTTGTCTATCCAAGGCTGTAACAACACATAAATCACAAGACTTTATTATAAGTGACTCACCAGTGGTACGATGTAAAAGTGCACACTTTCAATTTCTTATTAGCCAAGTTAAATGTTTTACTTACCAAAAAAAAAGGTTGAAAATACAAATGAAGAAATTTCATACAAATCTGTCAATAACTGAGCAATCCTGCTAACATGAGACTTCAATGGCAGAGAGATCATTCTTATTATCATTTTATATAAGAATATATACACTTACTGGTCACTTTTTTTGGTTTGTACACCTGTTCAACTGCTTGCCCAATTCAAATATCTACTCAGCCAATCACACGGCAGCAACTCAGTGCTGAAGTTCAAGCTGAGCATTAGAATGGCGAAGAATTTTAGTGACTTGTTTACTCAGACCAGTCTGTCTGGCAATATTTCAGAAACTCCTGATCTACTGGGATTTTCCCACACAACCACCTCTAGAGTTTTACAGAGAATGGTCTGAAAATGAAAAAAATATTCAGTGAGCGGCAGTTCCCTGGAAAGAAAAGCCTGTTGATGTCAGAGGAGAATGGCCTCCATAGTCACCGATCTCAATCCAATAGACATGGTATGGGAAATGGTAGAATGGGAGATTTGCATTATGGATGTGCAGCAGAACTAGAATCATATCAGTATGGACCAAAATCTCTGTTGAATATTTCCAGCATCTTGTTGAAACTTTGCAACACAGAATTAAAGGAACTCTGAAGGGCCAACCCTGTACTAGCAAGGTGTACCTAATAAAGTGTCCATTCACTGTATAAAAGCTGAGGATGGATGGGCCAACCTAGCAAATTTTAACAGGACAGATTTGAAAGTTAGCAAGGAATGTGATTATTAGAACAGACAAGAAAGAACATACAGGTGCTTTTAGGAATGAAAAAAATCTCTGAAAATATCCGTAACACATTGGAATGAGATTCTGTCTGTGTTGTACACACTGGTACTTAATCTTAGCAGATTATTTTTTACACTATAGGCCTTCATGGCTATGTGGTTCAGTAAAGTATTATTTGATAAGAAAACACAGTAGCAATCCTCATTTTATATTTTTGAAAGTTTCCCCCCTAAGTGTAGTGACAATGTGCATAACATGAAGATCAGGTTGGTTGCAATTCTATATGAGGAATACCTTCATCTGGGCTGGACTTGCTCGACAGCGGTTCTGATGGATTGTGGCCACTGGCCTCCTGGAACAGAGTCACATGGAGCTGGACTCAAGACATTTTCCGCAATTGATGCTGTTGTTATCCTCGCATAGACTGAGCCAGAGTGCTATACATGTGCATGCCCGCAAAAAAAAAAAATATATAAATGAATATCCACATGTTCATTCACAATGTAAAGTGAGGTCAAAGTGATGCCCTATTTATCAAAAGAAAAAGGAAAAAAAAAGGCCAACCTTGACATGTCCATTAAGAGTACAGTCAGGGACCCCGTTGGGCTGCTTGTCTATGGGGGCGAGGCCAGGTGGCGGAGATGGTGTGCTTGGTGTATAACCTGACACACCTGACAGCAAAATGCTGCTCAGGGTGGCCTGAGTGGCAGGGTGCAGCATCAGCTGAGATGAGAAGCCTGAAATTTAAAAAAAATACATTAAATAATAATTTTAAAAAAAATCGTAAGAACTGTGTCATCTAAGAGCTTTTTATCATTAAGCAATCAGTAAGAAAAGGTAACCAAAGAGGTTACTTAAAAAATGTAACCACACATTGCATGCTTTTTCTGCACTGCACCAGATAATCTATCCACATCATCAAGTGAAGTAATAAAATAAAATACAATACAGGTCTAACATAAAAGATACTGGCAATACTAGACACAAACCTTGGGTGCCGGTGAGTGAACTGGGCCAGAGGGAGAGGGGAAGGAGTGGGGTTGCTGGGGCTTGGGGTCTGGAGAGGACTCATGGAGGAGTTTAAGCTGTTTAGTACGGTGTTTGGGGCAGCAGAATTGGGGAGGGAGTGGGATGCTGTCGCACCCAGGAAACCTAAAGGAAAAAAGAAAAATTGGGAAAGAATGAAGAAGACAGTATATGAATAGATCAGTGGTGGTCTTGTAAAAGTGTATTTTTTAAGGTAATCATATGTTACACTAAGAAAAAAGAAAAAAACCTTGGTCTTCCAGCTATTTAACTGGAATTCCATCAAATTGCCATCAACCCTGACATCAAATGAGAGGAAGAATTTCTCAAATTTCTACAAGGTCATGGATGCATAAGTACATGTCTAGTGTATCTTCATACCCAATAAAACCATGCTATCGAGAACACCAACAATGTGGTGCTTGCGTGTCTTAACCCAAACACAGTGTATGAAACAGAAAGAAGCAGGTCTGTGGCTTTAACAAGGGGCTACTTTGGCTCCAGGAATAAGGCCAATGATTCTTCTGGCAGACTGGCCTGTAATCTGAAGAAGAAAAGCATGTAGCAATTACTAAAGGCCAGGATGTGGCCGTCCGGGGCCCCTAGGTTTAAATGAGACAGCAAGAAAACGTTTATACTGTACTGAGACTCTGCTGGCACATGGGGCCTTTTTGCAGCCAGTCCTTAATCTCGTTTGGTGGGGACAATCCGTATACTCAATATTTGAGCACATGCTCATCAAGACCAATAGAAAATATGCAAAAACATCTGTGCTAGGTTTTCTAAAATTATAACAAAATAAATCCATTATCGCAGAAAATTCTTAGCACAAATACAGATCTTGCTTACCCCATATGCTCCAAGTCAGTGGTAGCACAAAATAAACACATTCCAGTAATGTAATGCAGGTTTGTTGTGGTTAGCATTTGATGACGTACTGTATTTATATTTAAATTTCTAACAGAATAAACTGCAACAGATCTACTGCCAGCAAGTGCTTACAGGAATGAACCACTTCCTGTCAGCTTATCCTATCTGCATTTCCTAGTGCCTCTGATATAACTCACGTCCTCAATTCCATGTTTTATTTTATTTTTTTAAATCACAAGAATGCAAAAATCAGATAACGGTGAATACAGACTTGTCATACGCTACAAACACATTCTCACAACAACCAATTAAAAGCCACCCTTGGAAACGAAAACGTGTCGACATCTGCTTCTGAGCTCAACTCTGTGGAGCTCAGATGCTGAGGTCAGCACTGCAGACAAACAAACTCCTACGTGATAAGAACCATTCATCATCCATTGATTCATATCTTCACAATTCATTCAAAGTGCTCGATTTGTATTGAGGTTATTTTCTGATGGTTGACCAAAGATGTGCAGATTTGGACTTGCATACAGACAGCTCCTACTGTAAAGGGTATAGAGAGATATAATCATTGGCTGTGATTTATGTAAAGGAGGCTGTTTATTTTAAATTATGTAAACCAAAGGAAATGACTCAGAATACTTTGTGTTGTATATTTGGGAATGACAATGATTCATGAAGATATTAGTTCTTCGACTAAGATACAATTTATCTCTGAGGCATTTTGTGCAAGGAATAAAAGGTAATTATTTTTCTTCATCATTCTAGATTTTTTTACCCATCATGAAGAAAACAAATCATTACCCAGGTTACTCAGCCCCAGTCCAGCTGAGGCCAGAATGTCCAGGCCAACGGGGCAGATGAGGGATGGGGAAGGACCATTAGTGCCGGGATTCAATGCCACAGAGGCTGAAGAAGACACCACTCCATTGCTCTCGAGACCCAAGAGGAATTTTCGGGCTTCGTACATGTTGACTGCATTCCTCTCCACACTCTTGACAATCACAGACTGGAGGAGATTGAGGGAGAAGGAAGAGATGATGAGGAAGCAGCAAAAATGAAAACAAGTGGGATGGACAAGGAGATAAACAGGAAACAAGGAGGCACAGGAGAAAAGCAAGGATAGGAGCATGGGATAGATAGGGTAGGGAATGTTTGCACCAGAGATAGGGAGTGAAAGGGAGGCTGAAGGGGAAGACAAACATAAAATGTGAGGAAGGAAGAGGGAATTAAGAGTAGATTAGAAGGATAAACACTGAGGCAGCGTGGGAGAGGGGAGGAAACATGGGAGCAAAGTTTGAGCCAGTGTTTCTTCATTAACTTCTCATTCTCTGATGTGAGTGAAGAACAGTTGTTAAAGAACAGTGAGACAAAAAAAAAATTCACAATCGCATTTTTAAAAAATCACTGAAAGAAATGACAGGAAACCTTGCCTTAATAAACATCAAATAAATGTTTAAAGTGCTGGCTTTTTGTGTTCTGCCAAAAGGGAGCTTCTGAAAAATGATTTGCAATCAACGATAAGTCTCCCCAACACACACGGGCACATGCGCACATCCTTCTTTACGGGACTGCCAAAGGGATGGAAGCACAGCGTCTGTGGCATCCATTTGGACTGGCCTTTTGGATTATTGCTGTCACCTCATTAAAATGTTTAAGTGAAGGGTTCTTAAGATGATCTGGGCTGGGTCAGTGTTTATATTGGCACTTCCACACTGGTCCCTGCAGGCCTGTCTGGGCTTGGGCATCGAGCCCTGACTCAGGGTGGGATGTGGGCACCTTGAAGAGAAGGTCAGGTTGAGGCCAAGCAGTGAAATATGATTAGGAATATTAAGTATACAACAGCAGACTATATGTAACATTAGATCAATAGTATATACAAAAAGGTGCGCCAAAGTTTGAGTACAGATTACACGACAATCCAATGCAAAATCTAAAAAGATTTCACTGATACTGGCTACATTTAGTTAAAGGTCATTAAGCTTACTTCCAAATTACTACCTTATTTACCAAGAATGAAGCCACTTAAGTTTTTGTTATGTTTCAGCTTTTCCTACTAAAAAAGACAGAGTGCTCCTGTCCAGCAGATGAAACATGCATGGCAGGCTGTGCAGAGGCGAGACTCTGATTCCCCACTGTGGCAGATGCTGATTTGCCAAAACCCTTCTCTATGTTGGTACAGGGTTCCAGTTTTTCCCTTTCCAAATTTTAGCAGTGATGAAATATGACATGGCAATCCATAATTTATTTCAAAGTCTTGCTGTCATTTGATGGAAAATAAATGTGAAATGGAACAGTGGCTTATTTGTTTCTCAGTAGTCTTTTTTTTCCCCCCTCTCTGACGCTGCATTTGAACAAGTAGGACAGCAGCTGTGTTTTTCTATGGGAGAAAAAAAAACTAAAGATATATTTTCATCTAAACTTTAATGTTTAGTGGAGGCTTGGATTCAGCTGGACTATTTTTAATGTAGTCTATTAAATGTGGTGACTTCTTATGATAAGAGACTGCAGAAACTGAATGTAGTTAATGCCAGTTGCTTGAATCAATTATGAGATCTTTAAGGCATCCATCCACTTTCTTAATTGTTTAATCAATCCACATTTGCGGCACATTGAAGATGCCACGGGCAATGCATGAGGTACATCCTGTACAGGTTGCCAGTCCATCACAGGGAACCACACATGAATATCTATGGCCAACTTAGAATTACCAGTTAATTTAACAAGCATGTCTCTGGACTGTGTGTGGAAACCGAGCACCTAGAGGAAACCTACACAGGCACTAGGAGAACATGCAAACTCTAAACAAAAGTTCCAGCAGACCAGGAGGTTTGAACTCAGAACCTTCTTGCTGTGAGGCAACAGTTTAAGGGAAATTTTTATATATATATATATATATATATATATATATATATATACATATACACACACACACACACACACACACACACACACACACACACACATATATATATGCTGTAATTTTTGTAAAGGCTATCGCTTTATCCATATAAACAAGTGTTCCTTTTCTGTGTGCTTTATTTATCTACTCTATATGTTCATTTACATAACGTGATGAGCAAATAACTGTCATAGAATAATTCCTCTGTTTAGCCAATTTACCCTTATTTGGTTATTTTGCCTGAGAGAAGCTCTGTACGATCAATACAAATTGCCCAGCTAGTTTAGCAGAGAGGGAGACTAAACACCATGTCTGTACGCTTCCTCTTAAAGTAAACATTAACTGTCAAGTACATATTTCAGTTCCAAGTGGAAAATACATATAGACAAGTGAAGAAGAATTAGTGGCAGCACAGTGGTTAGCACTGTTGCCTCACAGCAAAGAGGTCTGGGTTTGAATCCACCTTGGCCTGGGCCTTTCTATGTGGAGTTTGCATGTTTTCCCCATGTTTGCGTGGACTTTTCCCGGGTACTCTGATTTCCTCCCACAGTCCAAAGACATTTAACCTAATGGGGTTAGGTTAACTGGTGAGTCTAAACTGCCCATAAGTGTGAATGCGAGTGTGAATGGTTGTCTGTCTCTCTGTGTTAGCTCTGCAACAGGCTGGTGACCTGCCCAGGGTGTACCCTGTGTCTTGCCCTATGACAGCTGGGATAGGCTCTGGGCCCCAGGCAACCCTGAAAAAAGGATAAGTGGAAAAGAACGGATGGATGGAAGGAAGAAGGATTAGCTTCTTCTGTAAATATTATTTATTTGTTTTTACTTTTAATTTACCTATTTTTCCTTTGAGAAGAGAACATACAACAAATAAGGGGGAAGAAAATTGTAGTCTAAGGTGTTCAGACTTTCAGAGAAATTAGGGCTTTGAGACATGTTTTGACTTATAGTCATACTATTTGGTCTATATATTTTCTATGGGTGCCTGCTTTAGTCATCAAGGAATGTGTCAGTTTTTTCCATGCAGTGCATTTCTCCTACTATGTCCAGCCACTGATCCGTCCTTGGGGGATAACATTTAGCCAGTTTCTTGTTACTGCCTTTTTACACGGGACAGTAAAAACTTTGAATAGATCCTTGCTTCAAATCAGGCCCATTAGGTGTCAGTCCTAAAAACATTACTCAGGGGTTAGGGATATCATAGCAAATATATCCTCTATACATATGATTTTTAATGCCACTCTTATTCTGTTATTTTTTTTTTTTTTAAAGAAATGACAAATATTAGATGCCCACTTTACTTTAAACAAGACTAAGAGCTGATCATATAATAAGCTTATAATAAGAAAGACAATGTGTTGGCATGCACACATTTGCTAATTGCCACTAGATGCAAAGTAAATTTGATGTTAACAGCAATATTATTTATTTTGAAAATGATGTGGGTCTTTATTTTAAAAGCCCATCTATAAACATGGATTGAAAACTAAATGGCTTAAGCCAACTTAATAGGCCATAAATAATGTGGTATTTGGAACTGTTACTATATTCTCCTCTCCCTAGAAACAAACACATTTATGTTGGGGGTTCACCCAACGGATAGCAGAAAAATAAACCTCTGAGTTATAGTTTCTCTCAGAAAGTGGCCGCTTGTTTTCTTTATCTTTTGTTATACATTTTTCTTAGGCTTGTCATGAGAACCTGAATATTTCCAAATCACATTTTGATAGTAATCTGGAATCATCATTTGTGGTTACTATACCATAAGATGACTGTTGAGGATACAAAAAGCCTTAAATAACTCATGACACTTGATACAAACAAACAAACAAACAAACAAACAAAAATGGCTGATGGTGATCATTTTGAGCACACTGTAGACAGTGTGGATTCTCCAAAGCTGGAAACTTTTTAAATCTATTCTTCGTGGTTCCATGGCAGTGAATCCAGATTCACCACATGATGCTGCTCAAGGCAAAATCAGGGGTTTACTGAATTCATTAAGATTCAGCACTTTGTGACAAATCTAACAGTTAAAGTATTTTGGTTTGGATAGAAATAACTGTAACTTCAAGACTAAATTTCCCCTCCGAAAGTCCTGTCACTAGCAATGCCTGAATTTCCAACTTTCCATGCTGTGTGAGTATAGGCCTGCAGTCATACCTTGCTGGGCTGTTTTGGCTTTGGTTTGATACTGATGAAGACATCCAGCTGCTCCATTAGTCCTGTGATACACTGGTGCTCCACCTCAATGTCCTCTTTAATGTCAAACATTAATACCAGAGGCAAACAGCCCTGTGGAGCAAAAACAACATAAATATATTTTTTCGCTAAGAATTTCTGGTTTCTTATGTCACCAATGTCTTTGAAAAGCTTGCTAGTATGCATGTGTGTTCCAACAATATAAGCCATTTCTCAATAGTAGTATACCATTTGTAGCACAAGTTGGTCATACCAATAAATACAAGATTCACTGCTGGATTTCATCCCACACTGAGCTTGGGAAATTCCGCCAACAGCAATCTGTTTTGCATGATCACCACCACAAGCACCACAGACATCTATATTTTGGGCTGAGAGCTGGACAGCGCTCCTATTGTGAGTGGGTGTAATTAGCAGCAGAGAGTAGAGCCAGACTGGCTCTGACAGGGCTTGAGATTGGAGCTATAATCTATAGTCTGGATAGAGGAAGCCAAATCACACAGTACACTAGTGCGGGCAGGAGGCCTCTCCCACTCCTGTACATCTATTCTGCATCTACTTTAAAGCAACTCACCTACCCCTCTTTATGACCTTTGTTCATTTCTAGGATTCTCTTCCAATCACGGCTTCCTGTTTCTTTTCTCTCTCATTAATCCTTTTTTTTTTTTTTAAACTCTTCCCTAATGTGAGATACTTAAGAAGCTCCCTCTTGTGTGTCCCATTTCCAAAAGAAAGTCATGTTTAGTCACTGACACAACTTTGGCATTTGCTAAATGTCTTTGGGGCCAAGTAGGAGACCGCAGACAAAGACAAGGCAGCTCTTGCAGAATTACTGTCCCACATTATGGATGTCCAAACAGAAAGCCAAAGCTGTTTACAGCTGAGATGTCATATACAGACCAGCTCAGCAGAGGCCAAAAGCCAACAGTAATTAAACAGCCATTACTTTTACACATATCTGAAACAGACCTCTGATTATACTCCTAAGTAATTTAAGATACGGGTAGCTTCAGTGGTTATGGGAAACAAGACAAGAATGACCACTGAGCATTTTAACCAAAAGAAATTTAAATATGATGTGCTATCCTTGGTCCAAACTTGAATGTAATCTTTGAATTACAGTCAGGTTGATTTCCAGTTCACCAAAATCTACCATAGAAGAAGGCCAACCCATTATCAGTAATATGTAGAAAGGACAAAGACCTCAAGCCAAACTAACCCAAATGTGTGTGTCCATCTTACATGCAGGTATGTAGCAGCTATAACTCATGTGGGCTAACCTTGAGCCGGTTACAAATTCTTGTTTATCCGACAGACATTTCAGCAGCTTGAGTAGAGCCAAGCAAATCTCTCCCAAGGCTATTTAAAAACCCCAAGGCAATTGTGGTTTACTTCCTAACTCGCATCTTAAAACCCACGCATCATTCACACATGCCATGATGATATTGATGAAACAGTGGCATCCATTCTAGCTACCACACAGTATGTGGAATATGTACATATAAGGAATACAATGCAAATGCCATCTCTAAACCGCAAAAACAACGCTGGGAGAAACCAGCTTAGCAGTTTAACATTATTCCTTTAAGTCACTGGATGTCAAATTAAATACACACTGAGGATAAATACCATGAGGTACTGTCGTGCCAAGCACACAGATTCAATGGTGCCCTGAATGTAGACTGTAGATTTCTTCTGGGGGCTGTTGGGATCAGGGAAGTGGATCTGGGCGCCCGTCCTCTGGGTGATGTGCTTGATGTTGCTGCCATTGCGGCCCTTCATGAAGAGGTGGTGCTGTGGTGCAATGTCCAGGTGGGTGGTCACTGAGATAGTGCTGGCCAAGCTACCGGCCAGGTGCTCCAATAACAAAGCTGTACCTCTCTAAACAGGGATGACAAAAGAAAAATATATATACATTTTAACAAGAGTAAAGTTATATATGCTGCACATGTAAGCTTTAGCTGTCAGACAGATGGCCTCATTGGTATACAGAGGAGTTTGATGGTTACAAGGTGCCCAGACCCTGTAGCTTCAAAACAAGCCCAAATCATCACCCCTCCATCACAATGCTTGATAGTTGGTATATGGTGTCTGTGCTGACATGCTGTGTTTTTACCAAATGTGGTGCACTGTGCATTTTAGTCAAACATCTCCACTTTGGAGATCACACATCTCATCTGTCCAAAAGGACATTCTTCCACAAGTCTTGTTGTTTGTTCAGATAAAACTCTGCAAACCTAAGCTGTGCTGTCATGTTTTCTTTAAACAGAAAAGCCTTTCTCCTGGCAAGCCTCCCAAATAAGCCATACTTGTTCAGTCTTTTTCTAATTGGACTGTCATGAACTTTAACATTTAACACGCTAACCGAGGCATGTAGTCTAAGATGTAGCTCTTGGGTATTTTGCAATTTCTCTGAGCATTGCACAGGACAAAGTTCTGTGAACATGACTGCAACTGTTGAGGCAACTGAAAGGCAGCCAAATGTTCCCTGTTGTATGCTGCCTTGCAAGATATCCATCTGATCATTCTTTTGAGATTTTGCTCTTTTGATGGCTTTCATCTTACTCTTCCTATGAATGGCTCCCCTTGCTACTTGAGACCTCCTGAATTTGCACCCAAAATGCTGTGTAGACTTTCCTTTATAATCAATCTAGTCTCCATACTTCTCATGCAGGTATGAACACACACACACACACCCAAAACATGCTGCTGGTATCATTGGGACATATGTGTGTAAAGTAATATGGCATTTAACATGTGTTGCATTTCCTCTACTAATTAAGGGCATGGTAGATTCATGAGATTAAAATCAGTCAGAAACAACCGCTGTAATTATTTGAAGTGATTGCCAGGTTATATTAATTCTTCAGCGATGTACAGCCAGTGTGTTGTCATCCACAGTCTCAAAGAGCAAATCTGAACCATACGGCTAATATCAGCATGCAGTTAATGTGTTGATGTCAAACAGATATGTTTGTCAAGATCAGCGTTTGCATTTCGAATGGGTTTTGGTGCCATTAGCTTATCTATAAAAACACTTTGTGGTCAATGCGGTCATAAAAACAAAATAAATATAAAAAACACATCTTTTTACATTTTTTTCATTATGTCTATCACAGCAAGTTTTCAAATGGATTGTATTATGAATTAATGGCTGAACAAAACAGACACTTAGAGAAGCTGCCAATCCTCACATGAAGAGCTGGAACCAGTAAACGTTTGACTGTGATCCTGGATAAAATATAAATAGATGCAAATCCATTCAGCAATTTAACTGTTCAGCAGCAATAATGAATAATGCATCTGTTTTTGATGCATAAAAATTTTAAGGCACAATGCATGTAAAATGATATTTTAAATGACATTTTGAATAAAGAGTAAAGCAATTTGCAGTTTTTTAAAAAAAAAAATTTAAATATCAAACAGTGCTGAACAGTATTAAATCAAATAAAGACCTGATGAATTGTTACAGTATTAAAGAAAATAAGTAGAACAAAGCCAAAACAATATTCAATTTTGAGCAGTATCCAGGACAGATTAGAAATGAACTGGTTAACAAACATAGCAGTAGAACGATGCTGCTGAAATTCTCAGAGAAAACACCAGTCTTTTCTATATAACCAATGAAAATTATTGCTTTTTTTTTTTTTTTTTTACTGCTCTGGCCAGCTCAATAGTCTCATTTTTTTGCTGTCTCTGCAAGCCATCACTTGGCCTTGTAAAGTATGTCATTTCCCCTCTGCTACAGGAATCCACACATTGTGGCCAACATAAGACAACAATCCACAGTGGTTTTGGCAATTCTCAAAGGTGCTCTAAGGGTCTCACACCACCACACAACATAGCACATATTCGATCCTCCAGCCTTCATCTGGCATGCTTCCCAGTCTTGACTGACCCCTCAGACCTACCACAAACTCAGACTTGAAGGGGCAATGCTTTTGCATATGAGCACATTTGCTGTATATAGAACATAATATAAGTATGCAAATCCACTGCACTGGCATTGATGAGCAATCAGAGATGCACATATGCAAAACTCAACTGTTGGCAAACTAAAATGAGCTCCATAATGTTAACTAAGGCTTGGTAGTGGGTAAAATATGAACTGGTGGATTGGAAGCCTCCCTGGCACTATCCACAGCCAGATGCCTGTTGAGGAAATACATCTGTGTATGTTTATACATAAGAAACATGCAGTATGATTACGAACATACACAAGCAGCAGAAAAGAAAAACAGCAAGAAACTCCAAGACTTATTTAAAGTGGTTTCCTTCGGGGAAGCTTGTGGACTTGCTGGTACCGTAAGTGGGACAGCATCTCCCTTGCAGGAGAGAGCTGAACCAGCAGTCGTCCAGCTTGAGTGACCAAACATCACTCAGCACTCTCTTGCCCCCGTGGTGCACAATGCAATAAAGCGGTTTATATGAGAAAAGTGAGGCATGCTGACAATGTTGGTGGGCCCTAATGTGGCTCAGGAAACCTTTTTTTGGCATGCGGCTCAGCACATAAATGAGTGGGATTCGCTAAAATATCCCAGCACTGAAATTACTGAGAAGGATTGCAAAGGTCAAAGATCAAGTATCTTTAAGAGGACACACAATGGGTGTTTGGCCTTTAAATAATTTTGCCACAATTTACAAAGGAGATTAAAGACGGAATTACAGAAATTAAATAATTAATACAGTTGGTGCATTATTAGAAAATGCTTCAATTAGACTAATGAGTCATTTTTAAAGTGCAACAGCCAAATATTCACTGGCTTCATCCATCCATTCATTTTCTTCCACTTCCTGGCTGTAAAATTTAAGCATTTGGTTTAAAGCATTTCTTAGGATTGTAAATTTAGTGTGTGTCTGTTGCCTTGGTCTCTGGAAAATTGTAATGTGCACTTTGTTCCACAACTTTCTTACTAATAAGTAACAAAAAGTCCTGACCTTCCCTTTCTGAGAATTCTCCAACATCACGGACCATTTGTGACCTCTAAACTGTGACATCCTTCTTACCTTGACAGCATTGGCATTATTCTGTGAGCCACGAACAACACCTGTGGCTCTATAGAGGCGTGTTGGGGGCTTGAAGGAGACTGTTAGGTTGTAGGTCTGTGAGATGTGTTGCACAGTGGGGGAGCTGGGGTCAGACTGCATGATGGCAGGGAGCTCGAAAGACAGCACAAGAGGTAGCAGCTCCTGTAACATAAAGGGACAGGACAAGGAGGACAGAAGAGGGGAATGTATTAACAGTAAGCAAAAACCATCTTCCCTCTATGAACATGTGGTCATGGAAGTATTGTGATGACGGCTGAAATGCTGCAGTTTTACAGCTCATCATTAAGCTGCTATGGCTGCTGCAAGGAAAAAAAACCCAGTTAAATAAGATGTGTGGAACCAGATTTTTTTTCCCTCCCCCAATAAAATTATGACAGACAGCACAGCAGCCTGTGTCAAAATACGCTGTCAATCACACTAATTAAGACCACTGACACCAAGTAAAAACACTTAAAGGAAAAAAAAGGGTGATATCTTCACATTTTGCAGACTTATGTGAATTGACACACAGCCACAGCAACCCTTCATTTAACAGTGGCAACACTTGGCATGTAAATCTGTGAGGTCAAATGAATAAATCCAGGGAAGGTAGTTAAAATGAGGCTAAGAGCACCAGCAGCAAAATAGACAACTTTTATTAGTGAAAATAAATAAAAATACAGGGTCAAAAAATACCCCCCAAAAAAAAAAAACCCCAAAACAAACAAACAAAAAACTGCATTTTATCATTATGGCTACACAAAAACTTCCAACTATGGTTTAGAATTTAAAACATTAGCGGTCCACAGCCTGCTCACTCTCATACATTAATTCTCACACATCAAGTCACTGAATAAAACCACAGGACCAGCAACAGATATCAGTTCCTGTCATTTGTGTCACAGCCTTCATTCAAAGAAAACGATGCTGGCAAGAAGGCTTCACTTTATGCATACATATGCTCATGTATGCATGAGAGAGAAATCACACAGGCACACACCCATACGCAGACAAACTGAAGGGAATACACACATACACACTCATAAAAGACAATGAATCCACACACAAAGTTATCCAAACACTGACTCTTGGGCAGAGCGCCACTATGGTTTTGGCTGCCAGTGAAGGGCAAGCAGCATGAATTGCTCTGACCAAAGAAATGCATCCCTGATTAGTCCCATATGCGCTTGGCCTTACATTTATATCACGTTTCAGCACTCTCTCTCCGAGGGCTCGAGAAATTTAGGTCAGCACTGAGGGAAATGCAAGGGAGGACAAGGAGACCAGCAGGAGTTGAGAGCTGAATGAAGAATAGACTGATTTTCATGGTAGAGCTGAGTTCAGCTTTTTTCAGAAGGTCTACCTGGCAAATATGGGTTTCACATGTATTCAATCAGAAAGTACTGTTCAAAAGGCCTCACTTCTTCCAACATAGGGGTGAAGGATGAAGAAAAATGAAAATATCTTTGACGTAAAGCAGCTGGGCAGACCTTTCACCACCTACCTGCCAGCTCCATCTCCAAAAACTGCTTTAGATCACCCAAGAATCCATTATTGTACCTCAACAACTGACTTGTTACAGACCCAAACAGATCAAGCCGACCCTATAGGTCCACTGTAGTGTGCCTGAATGGTTAAGCAACATGATTCTCCCTTAGCTGCACTGCTAATGCAGAAACAAACCAGCCACTTCTGGTTTTAGAAGGGACTGGGGAGGATGTGGCCTATTGCCCACCCAGAAGATAGTACACTGTCAAGTTAATAACCATAACTGTAGGAGGTCAAGAAACTGAGGTAAACTCTCCAACCTCATGCATTACGCTGTGGAATGCTTCAATTTCAAAACAACAACAACAACAAAAAAAAAAAAGTCCCCTCACACTTTAAATAAAGATTTGAAAAAACTGTTAAACATTTTTTCCTCCCCCCAATTTCTTACATTACAGATTACAGACTGGGCATGCACTGGATGCTGAAAGTGAGCTCAGAGAAGTGCCGCAGCCTGTCTTGTAACAATTAACGTCCAAGAAATTAGACAAGCTATGGCACTTAGTGGGCTTTAGAAAAGTTGGAGGAGCTTACATTTAAACGGAGCCAGGGCGATGGATTATCTGTGGACTTTACAATGAATGTAAAAAAAAAACAAAAAAAAAGATCAGTCTTCTCACCTAAGAGTGCTTACACACCGGACGCATTTTTTTTTTTAAAAATAAATATGGATCCAACTTTCATGGGGAAGGGAGACCAAGAGTTTATTAAGATATGAAGATTATAAAAAGTCTAATGGAAAAAAACTAATTAAAATGTAGACACTTCCAGATATTTTCACAGAGGACGAGAGACTAGAAATGACAAGGTGACAAGACAACAGAGGAAAAACTCCACCTGAAGAAAAAGGAACTGCAGTAGCAGTATACGCAATATAAAAAAAATGTCAACAAAATGAATCTATTCATTGATTTTTCTCCATTCAAACAATGACAAACTGCTTCTAATGGCTCACCCGGGGCTTAGTATATATGTCATTTATGATGAAAAGCAATCTGAGTAGGTGATAACAGGATGTAGGTACACCATATAAACATTTTTGGTGTGCTCACATTTTCCAATATGAAACCAATATTGACCAGATGACATGCATACAATGTTCAGACTTTCAGTTGTGTAAACCCCAACCGCTAGAGTGCAAAGGTGTATTCACACTAGGTAATCTGTGCTCGAGTACAGTTGAACCCCAAAGTCCAGTTTGCTTGACTAGTGCGACTGCACTGCGCCATGGTGCGATTAAGTGAACTGCTCCCAGGTCTGATTTAATTCAATTCAATTCAATTTTATTTATATAGCACCAAATCATAACAAACAGTCGCCTCAAGGCGCTTTGCATTGTGGGTAAAGACCCTACAATAACACAGAGAAAACCCAACAGTCAAAACGACCCCCTATGAGCAAGCACTTGGCGACGGTGGGAAGGAAAAACTCCCTTTTAACAGGAAGAAACCTCCAGCAGAACCAGGCTCAGGGAGGGGCAGTCATCTGCTGCGACCGGTTGGGGCTGAGTGGAGAGAGACAGGACAAAAGACATGCTGTGGAAGAGAGCCAGACATTAATAATAATGATCAAATACAGAGTGAAGTATAAACAAGTAAATAAAGGTGAATGAGAAGAAACAGTGCATTATGGGACCCCCCCTCAGCAGCCTAGGCCTATAGCAGCATAACTAAGGGGTGGTTCAGGGTCATCTGAACCAGCCCTAACTATAAGCTTGATCAAAAAGGAAAGTTTTAAGCCTAATCTTGAAAATAGAGAGGGTGTCTGTCTCCTGAATCCAAGCTGGGAGATGGTTCCACAGAAGAGGGGCCTGAAAGCTGAAGGATCTGCCTCCCATTCTACTTTTAAATATCCTAGGAACCACAAGTAAGCCAGCAGTCTGAGAACGAAGTGCTCTATTGGGGTGATACGGTACTATGAGGTCTTTGAGATAAGATGGGGCCTGATTATTCAAGACCTTGTATGTTAGGAGAAGGATTTTAAATTCTATTCTGGATTTAACAGGGAGCCAATGAAGAGAAGCCAATATGGGAGAAATATGCTCTCTCGTTCTAGTCCCTGTCAGTACTCTGGCTGCAGCATTTTGGATCAGCTGAAGGCTTTTCAGGGAGTTTTTAGGACACCCTGATAATAATGAATTACAGTAGTCCAGCCTAGAAGTAATAAATGCATGGATTAACTTTTCAGCATCAGTCTGAGAAAGGATGTTTCTAATTTTATAAATATTGCGCAAATGTAAAAAAGCCGTCCTACATATCTGTTTAATATGTGCATTGAAGGACATATCCTGGTCAAAAATGACTCCAAGATTTCTCACAGTGTTACTGGAGGCCAAAGTAATGCCATCCAGAGTAAGTATCTGGTTTGACACCATGCATCTAAGATTTGTGGGGCCGAGTACAAGAACTTCAGTTTTATCTGAATTTAGCAGCAGGAAATTAGAGGTCATCCAGGCCTTTATGTCTTTAAGACAGTCCTGCAGTTTAACTAACTGATGTGTGTGATCTGGCTTCATGGATAGATAAAGCTGAGTATCATCTGCATAACAATGAAAAACGGTTAGAGACGTGAACAGGTTGGTGGTGCACCCGGGGCTTCTGTTTTGGACTACGCTTCCTCCTCACAGTCACCCAGCCAGCCTGCTTTCCCTGCTGCTCGGGATCTGCTGGGGGGAGCTAACGGCGGCTAAGCTACCATGGTCCGCACCGACTACAGGGGCCTGGCTAGCTATAGGATTTTCCAGGGTGCGGAGCCGAGTCTCCAATTCAGAAAGCCTGGCCTCCAGAGCTACAAACAGACTACATTTATTACAAGTACCATTACTGCTAAAGGAGGCCGAGGAGTAACTAAACATGTGACACTCAGAGCAGGAAAGTGCAGGAGGGACAGGAGAGGAAGCCATGCTGCTAGTGAGTCCGCTAAGAGCTAAGCTACTAGCTGCGCTAAGCTAGCGAATTTCTAAAAAACGAATAAAGTGAATAATGAGAATACTGGTATTTAAGCAAAGAGTGTGCTCTATATAAAGCAGGTGAAGATTAAAGAGAAATATGCAATTATCCAGATAAATCGACGTATACAAATTAACCAGCTAACAGACACCAAAACACCACTGTGCTCCGAAACAGGAACAGGAAGTGATACAATACCGCAGTGAGAGCCAACACCAAGTGACAGCGCCACATACAGGAAGTATTAAGAGGTGGGCACATGTAATGTGATTGTTAATCATGCCTGAGCACAGAACCACAACACTTCCTCACCGACAGCTGCCTTTAATTAAACGTTTAACTTATAATACTGTTGACAACATAAAAATATATTTTGCTATTCCAGAACTAGGTAAAAGAGTGAGGTTTCCACTGAAAGACACCAAGCTGATGGAGAGGAGAGGAAAATCTTATTATTAAGCCCACTTGTCCACTGACTGTAGCTTCTCTTGAGGACAAAAATCCTTGTGGTTCTCTGCAGCTTATAAAACTTCTTTGTACAACACCGGTATGGTTAGGTTTGATTATTCTTTTCCCCTTGCCCACAGCAAAGAAAGCAGATGATTTGGGATTTGATTTGTTGCTTGTGAAAACACAGAGTAAGCACGGAGAGGTATGGGTACATGCATGCAGACATTTGCCAATACACACTGCAACAACATCCAGCATGACCTTCACACACTCTCAAAAGCACACATCGTCGTGTTAGTTTTGGTCAGTTCATAGCAGAGAAATGTCTTCACTGTAGACAACTGCTGTGGTGTTGAAATACAGTAAAAGTATGAAGACGAAGTAGGTCACACGAGCATAGAGGTCCTTTGCTCTCAGAGCTGAAGCTGAAGGCTGGGATTCAAGTCAGAATGAAACTGAAGATGGAAAAAATGTTAGAAAATGGGTTTGAGATAGGTTTGCCAAAGGGAGTGATGCTCATGCTTTTATTTTACAATTGTTCTAAGGAAGTGGTCTGGGAATAAGTCAGGAATGGTGCTTGTGGCTTAGATGAAGTGTTGAAACTGTGCCTGTGCCGCATATTTACCTACTGTAAGCCTGGGACTCTTCCACTGCAGGATTAAGTAGGTGGCTTGACTGTCCTGGGTTTGAGGTTTGTTCTTCCTTGTTTGTGCCTCATCTTTTTACCAATGTTTGAAGTGAATATTGACCAGTACTTGAAATACCCATTCCTAGTATGTACTGTTTCAGACAACAAGCTGGAATAAGTTGACCTGAGGAACAGCAATGGCCAATGGCAGACAGAAAAAAAAAAAGCCACAGGCAGAAATAACAAGAGCATTTCCTTAAATTTCATCAAACACTTGTAACCCTTTCAACTGCTGTTAGTCATTACAGCTGAGCAGAATTCCTCGTTCACCATTTTTTTTTGTGTTGTGAGACCTCAAAATTTCCCACCTGACAGATCAGTCCTACCATGAAGTGGTATCGATTAGGTAGCCTTGTGATTTTCTATTTAAAATTTCCAATCTGACTGAACTCTGCACCAGAAAATAAAACAAACCTATTCTTAAAGAAACTGGTCAGCACTGAAATCAGCAGCAACTTTCAGCAATTTAAACAGAGCACAGTTGCTCTGCTCCACGAAGGTTAAAAGTGCAAACTTAACAGTCTGCAGGGAATGTGCGTTTGATACTCAAAATTATGGGTGGAGTATCCCTCAAAGACAAACATGGCTGAATTCCAACTTACCCTTATTTTTACTCGAGCCGCCTCCACCCCTCCTGGCTGCCCTGCGATGGACACCTGTTCACAATAAAGTAAATGATGTAAAAATCAGTCAGCCAGTTCCTCTGCAATCCAAGATAAATAAAAGGCTTAGGTACTCTGCATATAGTTGCATGTAATTGTGACATCTTTGCAGGCAATGTTTTGAACCATGTCATGCTTCTGCTTGACGTAATGTCATTGTTAATTAATTGTGAATGTGAAAAACAGCCCTACAAATTTAAGTTTAAAAAAATAAAATAAAATAAATTTATTTTTTAGCATAAACACAAGAATAGTTCAGATTAATTTAATTTCCATACTAATGGAAAAGGTGATAAATTGTCTCATTAGCGCTTTCCTTTCTGATCCTACTTCCTCCCTATAAAGGCAACTGCACTATACAAAGACCTAAAGCACAGTGCTCCTGCTCCAGGACAATATAAACCTGTTTAGATGCTGCTGTCAAAAAATATATATTGTTAAGGCCCATATTAGCAAATACTTGCCTTGCTTACGTGTGATTCAACAACACCCCGAATCTCATCAGCTCCATTGAGAATTAAAAGTAGCCCTGTTGTTGAATTCCACAGTAATGTACTGTGTATTTGCTCATCAATAGTGCTACATTGTCAACACACGCCACCTCAAAAGGTTCTACTGCAGACCGAAAGCTTTTGAAATGAGAGAATAGAGAGAGCTTAAAAGGGCCTAAAAGGAGTGTGTTGCTGCTTATCAGCCTAAACTTATATCATCAGATACAAGACTGGAGGGGATTGAGCAATCCACAAGATACAGAATTCTGAGAAGAGCAGCTTAATCATCTGCATTTGCAGTATTTGCAAACTGCGCTAGCCAAGTCCACAGAGTTATCGTGAGGGTGAGATGAGTATACCTTGAAAAATAAGGAGCTTGTCAGTATTTTCATACAGAGGTACACTCTCCTCAACTCTGACTATACTTTAATGGTAATTACAGCAGAATCCTAGTGCTCTTCTAGTGAGTCCAGCCAAAACATGCCGGCTTCCTCTGAGCTGGCCAATGAAAACAGCGAGTGAACCAACTCTCTGCAACCTGTCCAGACTGAGACGCTGTGACAGCTAGTAAATGGATTGGAGGGCTGCATGCATGGATCAAAGGGCCATTTAGAACCTGAAACCTAAGAAAATCTGTTTTTCAGAGATGATGGTAGGAAACACTCTGGGCAGCAGAATGCAATGCAGTGATCCAAGACATTAAAGGAAAATGCAGGCTCAAACCTGGTTGCTTTTCTCTGCCTGGTTGTTCCTGTTAGAGTCTGGGAAATGGATGTGACATCCTGTCTCCTCCATCACCCTCTTGATGTTGTTGCCTCCTTTGCCAATAACATGGGAGTGCTCTGTGTGGGAAACGTCCATCTTCAGAGTCACCCTGTTACTCTGATGAGAAGAGAGATCGATTGGGGTTGAAATGATGATTTACAACAGTTGAAATATACCAGTGAGTGGAGAAAGGTACAGAAAATTGTACCAAAACAAAAAAACAAAAACAACTGCATTTACAGCATCAGAAGATGCTCCTAGTAAACACACTCATCTGAGCTATGGGTAATGCAGCCATCTGGTACATACTGTGGTGTCTACAGTGTCCCTGAGGTATGAAAATATATTCGATATAAAAACACGCTTATAGACCTCTCTGTTTAACCATTTTTTCCAGATAAAAAAAAAGAAAAAAAAAGTATTTTTTTGGTGATGTTTTAATTGCATTTATTTATTACCAGCCATATCCATCTCAGGACATTTTAATATTTGAAGGTAAATGCCTTACAATATTAAGACGCACAACACAACAGCCCAAGATGCCCTGATTTCCATGCTCTTATTTGTAAATCCTGGTTCACTGAAAGACTTATTCAACATCTGTCCCCTTTACTCCATCTAACCAGTCACAAAGCTATTATTTTACATTTTTCCTCTCTTTAAAACACATTCAGATGCTGCCGTCATTTATAAAAGAATCAAAGCAACAAAATATGCTGTATATTTAAAAAAATGAATAAAGTGAATAAAAATTGTGAAATAACTCAGTTGTGCCTGCCAGAAAAAAAAAAAAAAAAAGAGGCCTTTTCGTGACAAAACCATATGAAATGCTATAAACGAAACCAAGTATGTGTGATGTTCTTCCGTGTGTTGCTGTGCAAAGTGCATGAGTGACTTCCTGCCCCTAGGGTGTGCTAGAGTGCAGTCACCCAGTTATGTGAATTCATGTGCTGCCTTGGCAACGATGTGCACACACTGCTAACCAAGACAAACTCGGGATGCGAGTGTTGGGATTGATTAGTGACAAGTTGATCGCTGTGTGCAAACTGTCACTGGCAGAGTAACAGATGAGTGAGAAACACCTTCAGCAGGCAAGAGAAGACAGGGAGAGAACTGCACCGACACAAAGGAAGTCTTTTGTCACAGTGATAAAGTTGTTTATTTTACCTTTGTATCGAGGACGGACATTATTCTGTCTTTGGCTTCCCTTACGTTCTCCCTCTTCCCGCACACTTTTATGTGTGGATCTGACAAGGACAGAAGACAAGGGCAGCCATTAAAAATGAGCGAGAGAGCATGTGTTTAATGTCTGTAGAAGTATGGCATGTGCATGCGTGACTTGGTGCTGATAAAGAGCAGAGACAGAATGACAAGTTAAATCCAAATATGACACAAAAGTCTCCACTGATCAACAAATTACAGTGCATCGGATGAAAGCTGTATGACAGTAATTGCTGCTTTTATATCTGCAGAGTCTCATTTATGTTGGCAAGCAAACAATATATGTTGATAGGGAAGAGGCGCACCTCTGGAATTATATTCAGGAAATCTACACAAATTCTGTAAATAATGGTGCAGAAATAGCCTAAATAGAAGACAGACACGCTCACCTTGTTTTCCTGAACCTCATTCTGTCATTCTTTTTCAGTTTTCTCAAACACTTTGAGGCACACAATTCACTGTATGTGTCATTTGTTAGCCGTCCCTCCTAGAACCAGTGCTGTTTACTCAAATTCAACCAGTGACAAACACTACTTTGAAACATTCAAAATTTCTGTGTAAATACACTCAGCACTCACAGAAGATCGTGCAAGTAACGTCCTAATGAATAAACAGTGCCTCCTCAGCTTTTCAATACAAACCCCACATAGCTAAACCTTTCACATCTAATGCTTGTGTCTGTGTAGCACTGGGTAAGAATACATCTGGTTCTGCTGCATGCTGGACCCCTGGAGAAAACAAATGCAAAAACACACAAATTTGTGTGTGTGTAGTACATGCACACCCGTGTACTACACAGCAATGGTCCATCGCCCCCGTGTTAACTGTACTGAGCAGCAGGAAGTCCACAAAGCCCCTTCCAGGAACACTCCTACCCATGCACACACAAACACACAGCATCTCAGATGTACAGTATAGCCCTCAGACAGGACTCAATGAATCTGATTTATTGTTACAAAGTCACCAGGACCTTAGAGAAACTTTCAAGGAGCTTAGGAGTGAAAAAAAAAATCCTGCATGGGTAGAAATGAGAAGCCTAGAAAAAAAATAGTCAGTGCAGTTTCTAATCTGTATTCACAAAGAAAGCAAATGTTATTTTAATATTGATCTACAAACAAGCACTGATCTTGTTAAATAGTGCCAAATGGGTCGGGCAACCTCAAGCTTCCAAAAGATGCATCACAGGAGGGAGGAACAACAGCTTACAGACTGTTTGAGGGTTAAGAACGAACAAAAACAAGCTGAAGTTTGAGACAGGAAAATAAAACAAAAAGAGCACAAAGAGTGGTCAGAGATCTATCATAACCTCAGCACCGTTCCAGGGAATTTTCCCATCGTTCGGCTGCTGTGAACAATAGGAATCACTCAACTTCCTCCTGTAGCCATTAGAGGGAGTATGGTTCTTCCAGTGTCCCCACTCCAACCTGCACAGCACATCTGGCAAACATTAGCCAGCCTAAATGAGTGTTGCAGTCATGATGCAGAACACCCCCGCATTTTTGAAGTGGAGTATGCTCTGTGCCCCCCCCCTTGATGATTGATTGTTGAGTAAAAAATGAACACCTTAAGTCCTAATATGGCACGCACAACGCCTATAAAAACAAACAAAAACAAGACTAGACCTGCAGCTGCAAAAAGCAAGTGTTTGGAGTCACACGGATTTTACAGAGTTCCACTTGACAGAGAAAAAACCTTTTGACTCAGAGCTCTCTACTGGCAAAGCTGAAGCATTTTTCCAGCGAAGGACTACATTAGAAAATACCACACAAATGAAGAGAATTAAGTCCTGCTGGCTTGGCGTTTCTCATTTAAAACATCTGCGGAAACAGTGAAAAGCAACTGGCAACTTGGAGTAATATTAAAATGATTATCCGTTAAAAACAAACACTTTTTGAGACACCTGAAAAACCAGCACTGACCACTCCGGTGCACAGTTCCTAATTGCTACAATCAATTGCTGCACAGCTGTGTCTTGCGTATGAGTGATATGGGTCCTCATTATGATAAACTGCAGGCCGAGTGCTGATGATGGCTTGCCCCAGAGGCTACTAACTGGCCTTATCACACCTGTGCAGGTGGCAGAGATAGCTAGCTGCAGGTGATGAATGAAACAGCATAGCTGGTATTTTGATGAAGTGTGGCTTGGTAGACGGAGAGGTCACAAACATACAGATCCCCCCGTATCTGCTGCTTTCCCACTGGGTGTAACCAGTTCCAGACAAGGCAAGCTAATGCTATTAAAGGTTACGATTTTAGATAAAAACAACTGAAAATAACATGTCATCTGCGGTCAAGGGCAGAGCAAGTGAATTTTGTGTTGAATTCATTGTGTTCAGTAGAAAGTGGAAAAACATTTTTTCACTGCAATGGGTTCTGTGAAGATTTAACCACCAGCTGATATTCAGTATAATTTAAGCCAGCTGAAGCTGTAGAAGTGAAATGAACTGTATTTTGCCATCTTGCCCCTTCCTTCTTCTCTCAGCTCCAGGATCCTGGTGTTTAAAGCCGATGGTCAGTTTCATGTCCCCCCCCCAAAAAGCACAAGATAACCAAGTAATTATCTAACATTCTTCCCCTCTGCTACTCTCGGTTTACGCAACACTAGAGGAAAATCTGACAGACTACACATCATGGGCCAGAAATTTAAATATTTTTTTTGCACAGATCATCATTCCCAGGTGGCGTCTAAGGCAGGTTTTCTGAATGAATAAATACTTGGGGTGAATGGATGGTTGTGTGCGAATGAATTGCGTAGAACCACAGTTGATTAAGCAGCCAGAGGGAAAAGCGTTTAATATTCTAATGCATTTCCATCAACTTTTATCTGTAAAGAATGATTGAGGAAGTTACATAATGTCACTGGATTGCACATCTGGCTTGAAGACGCACATTGTTTTCCTCAGGAGAAGCACCAAAGTGGGCACTGCTACACCAGCTCCTCGCCTTCCCTCTCCTAAATCCTGGCCTCACTCCCTCCCGGAAGAGCTTTAAATAACCGTGATAATGTTTTATTGGTAACAGAGCGCTGGAACAACTTCGCCAATAAATGCGTGAGCAAGAAACTCCTACCCCTCCAAAAAAATAAATAAATAAATTCCTCCGTGCAGATGAGGTTACTGGCTTACGAGGGACAGAAAACATGCAATGCTTTCATCTTTTCAAGCCTCTCAATTAATTTTTTTAATAACCAATGGTCTTGCAACCTTGAAATACTCCCCTTTTGCCCATCTGACCCCACTGACTTTCCAAAGAACATTTTTCTGGCTACAAACCATCAACTTTTTTTCCTTTAAAGATGGAAAGCTAAAACAAATGTAGCTATTAAATAACATACAGTGTTTGTCATGTCCATACATCCTGCAGGCTTGCCATACCCAGAAAAACTGTTACACACTGACAAAAGCAATGAAGTATAAGAGTAGTTTGGGATAATGAAGAAAAAAGAATAGTCACCTTTTTTTGACTTTGCTCCGATTTTCAGCTTGGAAGGCCAGGCAATCTGCGTTTGAGTATCATCCATGATCTGAAACACAATGAAGGAGGGCTGGCATTAGATTTTCACAGATATCAGTATTGGCTGTATAATAACAGACATAATCAACTGAATTACAACCTTGAGTGTTTGTCTGGGGAATAATTACAATAGTTTTACAACAACATACAGAACTGATCAGTTTATAAATTTGTTTTTCATAATTAGTTTATATTATAGAATTATATAGACCATTGTGGGATCCTAATGTGGATTTTAATTAGATTAGCTGTATTAGCAAGCACTAATTTGAAAACAAATGAGGACCCATGACTAGGTTCAATTAAAAACTTCTCATGATTATAATAATAGAATAATAATGATCTTCTGTTACAATGGATCATGATGCTGGGAATCCTTGGGTCCTGCCATCCAAATGAATGCTACTTTGACATGCACCACCCATCTAAAAATGGCTACAGACCAAGTAGACACCCCCCCCCCGCAATAAGACTTCCATAAGCAGGATAATGCATCCTACCACACCATAAAAATTGCTCAGGAGCAATAAAGCAAAAGGAATGCTCCAGCCACCATATTTCTCAGTTGCAAGTCAGATCAACCAACCACAGAATGCGCAGAAAACAATGCCCACCCACAAGTTCCTCTGCCAATGTTGTGGCGGCAAACAGAATTAGGATACTCTCAGAGGTCCCATGTCATGCCTCAATCAGTCAATGCCATTTTGGCAGTAAGTGTGGAACCTAGACAATATCAGTGTATGATCATCTACGTGTGTATATTATATTTATATAAATAAATAAATCAATCACTGGGAGAAAAAAGGAAACCGCAGGCAGCAAAATCAAGTATAGTGAATTATCAAGAGGCTGTCAGCATTCACTCCTCTTTTCGATCTGGAGGAAGTTCACCTTGCTTTACTTTCTGCCTACAAATCCACAATGTCTGGCTTCTGAACTGCCTGTTGTGGGAAGCGATTGTGCCTCATGGCTTTTATACATTATACATATGAAATCTCAGATGTGCTCTCTCCTTGTGCACTCTCTCTGTCTCCTAATAGTTTTGTCCTCAATGTGCTCCATCCTTGTTTATAGAAATGTCCTGTGGTCTTATGTTTGTTTTAATACTTTCCAGGGGTTTGTGTTTTCCAGATGGAGAAGATATGAATTTCTCAGTTTCAGCTACGTGATCAAGCACCAGAGGCCTGCTTCAACACATTACACGAGCAGCGGCTGCCACTTAATATTCCTTAGTGGTCTAGTGCATTAAGCCATAAGCCACACATTGTAATTCAAATGGGAGAAATGGTGCATTAAGATCCATCAGTGCTCCCTAGTCAAATTAGATGCTAGGCTTATTAGTACTGCTACAACTATTCACAGCTATTATTTTCCTCCCAAAGATTATTAAATTATATATATCTGCCAGTTTGTTCATCTAAAAATAAGAAGTACAACTTGTATTGCTAACTGAGGCACAAATCAAAAAGGGAAGCTCATAAACTCCTCCATCTGCGTTTCTGGATGTTGAAGGGTTTGTTTGAAATCATTTACAACAAAGTTTGACAGCTTATCCACAGCCAGTCTCACACACCTGTAAACCAGAGAGCCAGCTTTGAAAGAGCTGATCTGCGCCTCGCTGTACTCTGCAGTTGTATATTCTAAGTCGATGAGGGTTGACGGCCCCTTTCAGGCCTCACTAATTTTCTACATGCCATCATCACACATAAAAATGAGAAAACTTAGTGCCCTGAAGTCAGAATTTTAACTTCTATTAACTTCTACGGGTTTATTTTATAGGCCGTCTTTAAAGGCAAGTTAGTTCTACTCCTCAGGAAAAAGTAAATAAAAACAAAAATTATAGGCAAATAAGATCCATGCACAACACATTTGTGCAACAAATGCAACCTTTCCTTCTCTCCCTCTTAAACTCTTGACCCAAGTTATATCTCTTTTTAGAATTATGATCATCTAAGGACAACCCCCCCCCCAAAAAAAACCAAACAAAAAAAAAAACCCAAAGCTTTCCGTCCTTGTTGTGGTTCTGCATTTACTTGCAGTTTCTACTGAGTGCAATGTACATGTTGTGCAATGTAAATAAAGGCAAATTCCTCTCAGATGATCTTGCTCAACTATTTCTGTAAGGAATTTGTTCTGGTATCATTAAAGTGACCAAGATGAAAACCGATCCAGCCGTTAGCACGCTGCTAATGACCACTGCCCCACCGGAGACCTTCCCATTCCTCTTATATGGAGTATTTTTTTTTTATAAGTGCTGCAATAATATTATCAATGTATTCACTCAAAATGGTTTTTTTTTTGTTTTGTTTTTTTAATAAACACGGTGTGAAATTTAGGCCTGACATCAAAATCTGACAAGTTTTAGGTTAGTGAGTTTCAAACAAGCCTGAGGCACAAGCAGCTCTAATCTACAACTTGACACCCTCCCACTGTCGTCTGGTATATGTGAGAAAAGACAATAAATCACAAACACCCCTGTAGCTGAATGCAAACTTTTCTTCACAGTCTGAAGTCACAGGCTCACACCAGCTGGATGTCACAAACAGCATTAAAGGACATTCTGTTCCCAGTGATAAGGAGAAACTCCTACTTTACTTTTGCCTTCAATGTTTAAGTCTTTTGACTTTAGCTCAAAAGCCTTTAACATATATACAAATTATTATATATATATATATATATATATATATATATATATATATATACATATATACACACACACACACACACACACATGCACATACACATACAGACACACATATATATTTAACATATATAAATATACATAAATAAAAAAAACTCCTGTGGAAATGACATGTGTCTGGATTTGTCATGAAGGTGTTTAATTTAAAAGCACATATGAAAGAAACATAAGGCTGCAGCAAGCTCCCACAGGTAAAAGAAACTGCAGTGGCAATGTTGGAACTAATGCCAGATGACTGATAGTGAATAAAACAGAACTGTAATAAAAAAAAGAAAAGGTAACTTTACAATGGAAATCTACTTTTCATTATTTTTACAACTACCCCAGAAACTACAATGCAGTGCAGAAATCAAGGAAAGTAAAAGGCTTACGATTTAAAAAAAATGAAAATGACATTATGGCTTATACTGCAACTTTTTCTGTAAAAAGGGCTTTGTTCAGAGAAACCCGTTTCCTGTCCAGCATTGCTGTTCTTGGCAGCGTTCTGCAGATGGGGACTGATTTCTGGCAGACCACACACCATTTTAAAGGGTGGATGGTGTTTATTTATGAAGGGGCTAGCAAATGCCTCTCAAATGGGTCAAGAGATTTGCACAAATTAAGTAACCTATACATTTACCATTCCAGCCTCTCTGTTCTGCCACCCCACCCTTTCTGAAATTAATACAAAAGTGACCGTGGCTCTACTGAGGTTTCATGGCATAACCTTGACACGATCAGGTCTTGGTGGTTTGCAGCTGTGTGCGCAGATGTGTGTGTGTGTAACATAACACAGGATATCATTAAGTAAATGTCTGCAAAGATGGCACATCCATTTAAAAACACGTGACGGCGCGAGTATGCATTGCACAGCAGCAGTCGACATGGTAGAAGTGCGTTTCCTGGATATCGCTGTAATAGTGCAGCTGTTGATTCAGCTGGAATGTGTGTGTAATTGTGTGTGTTTGCAGGGACGACAGAGGGCTTCTGGGGGTGTCAGAGTTAGGAGTCTGAGAAAACAGCAGAGCTCGAAGATGACAGCACTAACTGAACCATTCCCGTGAGGCTCAACAGTCATAGCTGAGTTCATGTTAACAATTGAAGTGCTAACTTGCAGCCCCATTACTCCCCTGGGCTGATACTAACATGGATGTGAAAGAGTAACACACATTATAAAGGAGGGAAATTCAATCATGACTACATATCCTTCAACAGATGACGCATGATAACTCAAACTGCTTCATTAAACACAAACATTTGTTTGTGTGTGTTTTGATGCCACTCATACTGACCTAGTTATTTCAACATCTCACAGACGTATGCCAACCAAATATTTCAACCTGACAGACCTAATTTTTCAAAATTTCCTGTGTCAGCACAGTGAAATACAAAATGTGTCAGTGTAAATGAAATGAATTACAGCTGGCCTCAGATGTAGAGTGCACTGGCACTTATATATCCTGCCTGGCATTATTTACAGAACCACAACCTCTGGAAAGGAGACACTGAAGCAGGATCAGGGAGGAACTGGACAGAAGTTCAAAAGACATCTCTCAACTCAAATCCACTCAAAGCTCTTCTGTGGCCCAGAGTTATCATCTTTCGGTTGCCTCACCACTCAACTTCTACACAGCTCTCCAAAGAGCTTATTGGGCTGTGCTTTGATGCAACACTCCCAACAATTCACCACCCAAAACTTTTACTGCACAATATGTTAAACTGTTCACTGATGTAAGCTTTGTTAAACAATCAAGAACATCATTTGCAGAGAAATCCCCTTACACCAGAATGATAACAAGGACTCACTAATGGATTAAGAGAGTGCAAAGACTAACACTGGAACAGCAGCAGGGGTGAGGCAAAATGAAAAGTGCAAGAGGAGAAAAACATGAGAGCGTGATGCCAAAAAACAAAGGCTAAAAAGAGAAAAAGGGACATAGCTGGTAAGATTCCCTCGTGGGAGCTGCAGGGACCTTTACATGGGTAGCGTCCCAGCTGGTGCACCCTCCTGTGCTCCAACTTTGTCTGCCGCCATCTTTTTTTCTTTTCTTTTTTTTAAATATATTATTGACAACATGAAGAGGGTGGGCTGTTTCGACTCTATGACAAAAAAGTTGCTCTGAACTCAAAGGAAGTCCAGCAGACAGTGAGTAAGAGGGTTTGATCAAGCACAGCAAGCAGGACTGGGAAGAAAGTGCGGGGGTGGCCCATTTTGTACTGCTCTCGTCAGAGACTGAACTCTAAAAATCTCACTGCTGAGGTAACTGCAAAATCTAATGCCCAACACCCAAAGTGCAAGAATGTGTGCGTCAAAAATGACAATATGCTTTCTTATGTGTGGGAGAGTTTCTTCTCATGTATCTTATTAGTCTGAGTGTGTGCGGTTCATGGGTGTGTTGGACGGGCAGGAAGCCGTCCAACTAAGAGTTTCCATTTTCATCAACTTGAAGGTATTTCACACACCTCATCCATTTTCTTTCAACAATCCACAGTTACCCTGCGTGTTTATTTTCCCCGACTCAAATTGGGCATGTATGGTGATCACGCTATCAGAGGGAAACTATACAGAGCAGTCCAAATGGAAATTCTACAATAAAAACATGACTTTAGCACTTTACTGCTCCTTGCCAGACTGCCAACTCAAACAGCTGCACACTAATTTTTAATTGACCTCTAGTAACCACTGTTTCTTTGAACAAGCTGTGACAATATTCAAGTCAAGGACTTTTAAAATCATGGCTGGCAAAGTCAATACACCCACAGGCGGTTTTTGTCAGAATAGTTTTGAGGTAGATAGCCAGACTGCATATCCTAAACACTGCCGTTATATCCAAGCCAAAAGAGGTGAAGGAAGAGCTACAGTACATTATATCGATAGTCCTTGTTAAAATTCCAACGAGGGAAATCTTAAGGCGCCTGGTTTGCATTACTTGGGTTTTGAAAACTGCTTCAGGGACAGTCAAATTGCCTCCTTCTTTGACATTTAACTCGGATTCCTAACCTCCAAAACCAAATACGGAAAATAGACAAAGGAGGAATGCTAAAACAAACCGCTGGCCATCATTTATTTCATTACAGTCCATTAACATACTATAGAGGGAGATTTAATATAATGAGGAAGCTGAGTTTTAAACAAAAATCAATCCAACTGAGATAAATTAAGGAAACCACAATATACTACTAAAATACTTCATAATTTCTGGCGTGAAATTTCAGGTCAACAGTTACTTTTCACTGTTGTAAATGTATATTTAATTAGTCTTTTCCTGATAATGTATGACAGAGTTTCATTTTGGATACTGACTTAGATGCTACACAAACCAACATATGACTATATTATCATATATATATATATATATATATATATATATATATATATATATATATATATATATATATATATATATATATATATTTTATATATAATGCCAGCTGAACACATTGTAATGTAGTAAGGTAGTTTTACACAAAGAAATCAGGCTTATGCTTCTCAAGTTGCTAACAGCAGCTTTGGAATAGCCTCATTCACTTCAAGGCCAAAGGCATCATGGATCTCAACAGCAAATCTTTTCATGTAAGACTGCTGATCTGTTGCTTTAAGAATTTAAGCAGAGAAGACACGGCCAGCCCCAAATATTTCTTATCTAGAAACATAAAAAGCTATAAATGTTACTTTTCAATGAGTAATGTGACAACTCAGAAGTGACAGTATTAAATGAGAAAAGTTGAATAATTGTTAGAAATCAATACACAGTACCTGAGATTCCAGTCTATAATTAAGCGTTACCTGCTGCTTGATTTTTTTTATTTCACTTTACACAAAATTTACACTTTAAACTGATGCAGAATTTTGTGCATAATAATTTACCATGAAGCAGGAAATGAGGTATCTGATGCTTAAAATTTCCTGTAAGTCAATCCACTTGCCTTTTGTGGTTCTTCAATCATCAAATGAAACCTACTGACAGGTCTCTCCAGCTCCGAAGTCTGAAATTTTGTTACCGACTCAATATGACATATATAAAATGTGTTGTAACATAATATACAGTACTGTGCAAAAGTCTCGAGCCACCCTTCATTTATTTATATTTTGCCAGGAAAATGGGAAATAGGTGAAGCCATTTATTGAAATGTGCAAACAGACATGTAAAAAAACAGAGGCTAAACCAGAATCAGTACAGGCTTGAAAGTCAATATTTGATATGACCACCTTTGTCCTTCAACACAGCCTGAACTTTCTTTAGGCAGCTTTCTTGTCATTTCTTTAACCCTTTAATACTGAACCTGTTTTATTCCAATCTCTATCAAGATGATCCTACGCTGCCTTTTCCCCATGTCCCTTCCTTCTTGACAAATCACCTGCCTACTGAGACCATTTCTGATAAAGCTTTGGCAAACAGTAGATAGATCAATTGTAGGGCCAGGTGCATCTCTCAGGTCCTGTATAGATCTTTGATGTATATTTTCTTATTTCTTACAAACATGACTTTCAGATGCCATTTATCTGCTGTTGATAGTTGTGTTTTTGTTTTTAATACCTGCCATCATTTCTTTTGTCCTCCACTTTTCCAGTTCCCTCAAATTTATTTATGAATACACTGCACACCATGCCATGATATGCCAAATATTCTGCTAATGGCTCACTGGAAATCACCTTGCTGGTGCAAAAATACTATTTTATGCCTGCCAAACTGTGATATCTTTGGCATTTTTAATAGATCCAACTAAAGAAATGGGAACAAATTGCTTGCAGCCTGTCACAAAAAAGCATATTTTTTGACAGGCTGCTAGTAACAAAGTGCGTAAATATGAATTTAAACCCGGTTCCTTGCCAAGTCGTCCGTTACATGTAGTCAACACTGATTCATCCCCTGAGTTAGGTGCCTTTTTTTGAATGATTCATAGGTTGGTGCAACAGCTGATTTAGACTTCTGCAGTGAATTTTTGTAGAGCCCATGATGTAACCTATGTAAGTGGTTGACAACGTTGCCAGACTTTTTTTCGTTACATGTTTCATGTAATGATAATAAATTGATTCTGATTCATACTCGTGCGTAGTGCCAATTACCTTGTGGTAATGTCCCGGTATGCTATGTGGCGCCAGCAATGATCGAAACAAAGTACTTGGACTTCTTCCCCTCTTGGGTCCCCAAACTTTGTTGTCGTCTTATTTTTTTTTTTTTGCAGGCAAACATATTTGCCCTCAGGTTTTTCCATGTCTTTCTACATTCCCTCACGCCCATTCCAACAGTTTCTGCAATCTCCCTCCAGGAATTTGCTGTGAGGCTCTAATTGTTATTCTCTCCCTGATAAATTCAAAAACTGTAGCAAAAAATAGCCGGAAATGCATAGGAGGAATCAACAGTACTGAACAGGCCAATCACAATAATTGCGGGCTGCATTGATGCAACGTATAGTTACGTTTCGAGGGAGACACACGTTAGGTTATCGCTTAAAGTTATGTCTTAGGGTTTCAGAGGGGTTTACGGTTATGAAGTAACTACAGTGTAGATTTAGGACAGAAGCACAAATCCCCTCTTAAGAAGCTTAAAAACAAACAAACAAAAAAACCCCACAAAAACCCATTCCTCGGAATACGGTCAGGAATAAGGACTGTACTGAAAATAAGCGGGGGAAAAAAGCAGCCTAAACTTTGGAAGACCTTCAGAAAGTATAAGTAAATAAAACGTGGAAAAAGTCACTGTAGTGCCATTGCTTAATATTCAGAAATTGTTTCACTGGAGTGTTTGCACTTAAATTTTTTTTTTTTTTTTTAAAGTATAGTATGGAAGATTTTAAAGAAATGAACTATCCAGCTACAGTGTCACATTTAAAATGTTCCCTGAGTACCAGTAAGAGAATGTGAGCAAGTTGTCACCCATTCAGGAATATTTAAACTCACTGAGGCAAATCCTTGTTTTATTGAATGTAGTGAAGCTCGAGGACATTTCATTAAATTGCTCTCACAGAAAAGTCAGTGAGGCAGTGCTTCGCCAGATTAGTGTTTAAATTTTTTTTTTAAAACTTCAGATAATCTGGTATATTATGGTCCGGTATATTCTCAATTATGTAACTGAGAAAGTCCCCCCCCCATGTTGTGTCAGCTGTGTTATAGTATCAGAGCCCTGGAGTGGTTTAACGTCAGTGTAGTTCCATTGTTTTTATTTGTTTAGATTTGTAATTAGGAGTGACTGGAGGAGCACCTGACATCTGCTCCAATACCAAGAGTAAAGTGCAGCTTAGTGGGTTTGAACATAACCCAGAGACAAAGCAAACATTATCCAAGTGCAGACTACACACTCACCTTCTGAAAGAAATCCTCCCCACCGTTGACTCTCCCCTCAGAGGCAGCTAGAGTGAGAGAGAGAGAGAAAGAGAAAAATAAATTCATAAAACCCACACAGATTCACTCCGTTTTAAAATGTACAATGTAACCCTAACACAGCCAGATCACACACAGATTATCCAGTCCTCAAAATGTTATCGTATCGTCATTCAATGCAGTGTTTATGGTGGATCTCCATTTCTTTGAATATTGTGTTTGGCATGGATAGCGATACTGCTGATTTGCAGGAATGGTATAAAATGTTCCAAGCAATTTTCTATAATCCCAGAGATTGGAAGCAGCTTCCGTGTAACAAATTGATGGATACAGTGAAAATATTTGGGCATTTTACAGTAGCCATTAATGGAGCATTTCATACCACACTTGGATTGACGATGTTGGTTTTGCACTTCTTAAAATAAGGTTCACACTACTAAAATTTGTCTGTCAGCATACGCAAGGCCTAGCCTTGGAAACAGTACATGAAAACTGCCCAACATCTCCTGTAAACACAATAAGAAGTTAGAAAAGCAATGGTGTTTGATTTAAAGTAAATTTCCAAGCAGGTGAAAATGCCGAAAAACTCCCTCAGCTGATACAGTAAGCAGGAGAGACAGAGATAGCCAAAAACCACAGCAAGTCGGGCCTGAAGTCTCTCCAGCACATCTGCAAGGCCTCCAAACTGTGGCAGCTCTGTTAATGCAAAATACATATCTGCTATCCAAGGAGAATTCTCATGTTCCTCTGTCATTTGGGAGTACAGGGAAGGTTTAATGATGCATTTTAGCCAACGTTCTCGAGATGGGTCTGCTGCCGTCTGCGTAAATCTGGGTCAGAAGCGGCAGAGTCGCTGCGACTTATAGAGCTCAGTCAAAAATGCTGACCTCAGTGCAACGACAAAGATTAAGTTGTGTTTAAAGAAAAGTGAAAAATTATGTTTAATCAGTGATCTCTGAAAGGACAGCTGAAGTATAATGTATTCAAAAAGTGACTTAGCAGTTGTGACTTCTTGATAAAGCGCATTAGACCTGAAATGATTAACTCAAAAAAAAAAAAAAAGTATATATTTTGATAGTCAACAACTTTTTCCCTAAGCCAAACTCCCTCTCACTGTCTGAACTGTTGTGCTTTAGAAACCATGATGGCCATTTATCCCAGCTGACCGCAGCTCTAAACAGTGTTGAAAAAATGCAACCATATGGTGAGTGCCCTCCAAGCCCTGTTGAGTTTTATGTAAAATTTCCTCAAACCTATAAAACTGTTACATTAAAAAAATAAATAAAAATAAAAAATACAACACATATGCAATGCAAACAGTATTATATGATGATAGTTCCCATGTGAAACTAGAGTGTGGAAAGTTTTCCTATCCACACCACATTTTAAAGACAGACAGATAAAGCTCACTAAGCACTATATCCTTTTCACCACCCGAGTACACTGATAATAAGACACAAACACTAGCTCATTATTCAAACCAAAGGTATAATATAAAGGAAGGATGTAATTAGAAACTTATGGCCAATGTAGGGTGACAGAGCAGTAAAACAGCTGCCACTTTTCATAAAGTGGTCACAAAAATAAATAAAAATCCAACTACCCAACAATCAGCCTTCTGTCACACACATTCCTCTTAATCTGGAGAGCCTGAATTTAAGCAAGCTTATGTCCATGACCATTCCTCCTGCTTTGGAAATGGCAAAGAAATTTCCAGCTGTCTGACTCTTATGCAAGAGGAACATTAACAACTGCCACAAAAGGGAAAATGAGCATCTTGATGAATCAATGCTGGATGTCTCTTCTGACGGCTGACGTTCGTAATAACAGTGTCGGCATTCTGCAAAATGTTGTGCTTAATCAGATGACAGACAAGACTAATGGGGAGGAAGAGGAAACACTGGGTCGGACTAAATTAAAAAATAGTTTTGCATTAATCTGATTTATTTCCTAGTAATTCCAAAATGTAAATATTTTACAATTTTATTTTTCAGAGAATATATTTATGAGGTTAAAATAAAAGAAAATTAAAAAAACACTAAATACTTGGTCACTGCATCACACATGCAAACTTGTTTAGTGTTCTATTTTACACATCATATACTTTTAGCTTTTCAACACCACTTATGCCAACCAGGATTATTAAGGTCAGCACGGTGGTGCAGTGGTTAGCACTGTTCCCCACACAAAGGTCTTAAGTTTGAATACAGCCAGCCATCTAGGGACCATGTGCTTACATGACTTTCTCTAGGTAATCTATTTTTCTCCCATGGTCCAGAGGCACACATGGGTTAGGTTTATTTGTGATTCTAAATTGATCATAGGTGTGAATGGCTGGCTGTCTCGCTGTGTTACCCTTGCAATAGACTGGTGACCTGTCCAGGGTACACCCCACCTATTGCCCTATTACAGCTGCGATAGTCTCCCCTGTGACTCTGAATTAGATAAGTGGGAAAAAAGGGATGAATGGATGGATTTTTAAGAACTGAAATTGAAGATGACAGGGCACTTGTTATACCCCCCCCAAAAAAAAAAATTAAAAAAATTGGCTCTTCATGACTGAATACAAAGCAACCAACTTCACTGTCACCTTCTGTATCTGTTACTTTCAGCTAAGCAGCTGCTGCTACCGCCTTGATGGATGCATAACAAAAAACAAAAATTTCTTTCCTTTGAGCCATTGACAAGGGAAGTAATGTATACATCCTTGGTATCTTTAGCTCTTTTAAGTCCTGAAGGGAAACTCTCCATCTTTGCCACTTCTTGTAACTGTCCTTTGGAAGTGGTGCATCTCAATCACAGGCAATAGAAGTGATGTTCCTTAGTATCGAGCAACCCTGAATGCTGACAGGTGTGGCAAATCCCAGCAGGTCATATAAACTATTGATTGTAAACAGCACACCTCGTTTTGTAAAAGGCTTCTCACTGTCAAACACCACCCTGATTTGGCCTGGCAGACACCAAAGCTTGGTAAGTACCAACATTCCTTACCATGTTCCAGAGAAGCAGCTGGTTCTGCATGGTCATTACTGAAGATCTTCTCCATGAACTGTACATAGTGGTCCGTCATCTCTGGCTTCTTCTTCAAAGTACACCGAAGAGACATTAGACGCTTGAGGGCCTGGTCCCTGTTAGGCAGACGATGTCTTGGTGACCGAAATGGGAGAGGGGCCACCCAACCATTTGATTCATCCTTCAAGAACTCTTCATTCATAATGTGAAGAAAAAGTTTGTCTTCAATTGACCGTGCCAGTTTGTTGCCCTCTATGGTGCAACTAAAGATCTGCTTGCCAAGATTATCTTGAACTTGTTTTCCAGTAGGTGCAGTTGCTTGGTCACCTGTAAACCTCTGACACTGATGTGGTTCACACATGGTTTGAAGAAACTGGGTCGACCATTCTCCAGAATACTGGTCTTGAACGTGTTCACAGCAGGTTTGTGGGCTCCCTTCAGGCACGTCTCCTATTATTACCCATCATAAATCAAGGCGTTGGGCATATGGTGCATTATGTGGCCCATTACAATGACTGCGAACTTTATGGATACGGATAATGTCCCTTCCAAGCAATAGTAGGATTTCAGCTGCTGGGTCAAGAGATGGAATCTTGACAGCAATGGTTTTAAGATGAGGATGAGTAGCAGCTTCTGGTGTGGGAATTTCCTCTCTGTTAGGAATCACGTTGCACTCGACAGGTGTTGGCAATGCCAGGGACACACCACCATCTAGAGCTTCTATCATGAATCCCGTGGCCCTTCTCCCACTAGTGTTTGTTATGCCAGAACACGTTTTCAAGGTGTAAGGAGCGGCGCCGCCATGAATGTCAAATACAGTGGCTTGTAAAAGTATTCATACCCCTTGAACTTTTTCATATTTTGTCACATTACAACCACAAACATAAATAAATATCACTGGAATTTAATGTGAAAGACCAATACAATGTGGTATACAATTGGGAAGTGGGAAGAAAATTATACATGATTCAAAACATTTTTTACAAATAAAAAAACTGAAAAGTACGGTGTGCAAAAGTATTCAGCCCCCTTTTCTCTGAGTACAACCAATTGCATTCAGAAGTTGCCTGATGACTGCTAATGACTAAAAAGAGTCCACCTGTGTGTAATCTAATCTCAGTACAAATACAGCTGCTCCGTGACGGCCTCAGAGGTTGGTTAAGAGAATACTGGGGAGTAAACAGCATCATGAAGTCCAAAGAACACACCAGACAGGTCAGGAATAAGGTTGTGGAGAAGTTTAAAGCAGGCTTAGGCTATAAAAAGATTTCCCAAGCTTTGAACATCTCACAGAGCACTGTTCAATCCATTATCCGGAAATGGAAAGAGTATGGCACAACTGTAAACCTACCAAGACAAGGCCGTCCACCTAAACTTACAGGCTGAACAAGGAGAGCACTGATCAGAGATGCAGCCAAGAGGCCCATGGTGACTCTGGATGAAATGCAGAGATCCACAGCTCAGGTGGGGGAATCTGTCCACAGGACAACTATTAGTCATGCACTGCACAAACATGGTCTTTATGGAAAAGTGGGAAGAAGAAAGCCATTGTTAAAAGAAAACCATAAAAAGTCTTCTTGCAGATTATGTGGGAGCTTTTCCACAACTGAGTTTATCCCTCTTGCTGAATTGAGGGTGCTCAAGCCTGACAGGTAGCCTTCGTTGTTTGCAGCTTCTACCTCCAGGAGGAGATCAGCAAGCTCTTGAAGCTGTCGGTTATCCTTAATAGAGATCTTCAGCAAGTTCTCAAGACGTTTGAAAAGTGAAGCTTCTAGGATTTCTGGAGAACCATAGTTCTTACTTAGTCTTTGCCACAATCTATCAAAACCCACTGCTGGATTATTGATGTGAACTGCTCTGATTCTTAGAGCGTGCTGAAGTGACTCCCCACCAAGCCACTTGGTAAGTAAATCTAGCTCTTAACTAGGTCTGAGCTTCAAGCCTTCTATGACATTGTGGAAGGTGGATTTCCACAAGGTGTAATTCTCTGGCCGATTGTCAAAAGCTTTAATTCCTGCAGTAAGAAGAGCACGACGAGCAAGGATGGCAGCTAGGTCTGAGATGTCTGTAGAAATCTGTGTAGGTCTGCCACTGACCCCATGAGGAGTGCTCATTGAATTCTTGCTTTGAAGTGAGAAGGGACTGTAGGCTTTAAGGTTGGCATGATCGGTGGCTTCAGTGTCTTGAAATCGACAAGATGTGTAAGAAAGAAGCTGCACACTGGGTTGGCTGGTGTATGTAGCACCCATATGTCAGGTCTGAGAAGCATCCTTGTTTTAATCTTGCTGGCGACTGAAGTGTGTATTAATGTATTCATCAGTGCATTGTCGTGACACAGCTGGCAATAAAAAGGGTGCAGTGATGCAAACTTCACTTTTTCCATCTGTCTGCAGCAGTCTAGTACTTTTGCCGCAGCTAGAGCAGCTTCAGCTTCGCCTTCCTCTTTAAATGCATTAAGTGTAGCATCAATGCGAGCTCTTTCAACTTCCATGTCTATTTGACGTCTTGCAAATTCTGCTCTAGTGCGAGCTGCTTCAGCTTTTGCCTGAGCTTCTACTGCAGCCTGGCTTGCATGTGATTTGCAAGAATGACGCGAAGATTTTGACTTTGCTGATGAAGCTCTACATTCTGACCTGAATTCCAGGTTCGACGCTTGATTAGGATCTGGCACACTTGACATGTTAGCACTTCACAAGGATGTAGTGCGTCTCCGATCCACTTTGATGCTCTTGATGTATGGTCAAACTTTTCACTCTACTGCCCTTACCAGATGCTGTACCAAATACATGGTCTAGACAGTGAGCTAAACCCCTGCCCAACAGAACACTTCAGACAGGAACTGACACTGAGGTAGTTTATTGGACATCCTTTTTGTGAAAAGTTTGTTCAAAATCAAGACCATATAGGAGAGGATGGATTTGGATTCTGCCAAAACTTTGTGCTGATGTGCTTCCAGACAAAATGGAGGATTTGCCCTATACATATGTGTTTTAAGTCCCCCCACCACTAGGTGTCAGTAAAACAAACTAAATTCACTGGGCCCAGAACAGAATTGAACAAAAATAAAATGTGTCTCACTTATAACCTTGTATTACCCCGAGTCAAATTTAGCCCATTTGATGCAAAGAATTAAAAAATTTCATCACAGGATTTGCAGGTAAAATTTCCAAAAACTTTGGTGCATACGTCTACAAACAGAAAGCACAAAATTGACCCGAATGGGACAAGTGCCAGGAAAAAGAATTAAAGGAAAATTGCATTTTGTCAGCAACCATGAAAGCAAAGCCCCTGTTTTTTTGAAGCAATGAGCTGTACATGGAAGAATCAAAGATAGAGTTGCTTGGCTACAGTAACAATATGTTCTGTTTTTATTACCTTAAGGCATAGCAGACCTACAAGACCTACGTAGGTTTTTATCTTTTATGTTAGGCATACTGACTTCATGCGTAATGAATTCTATCTAAATAAAATTACCACTGCCACACGTTTGGTGAACATCAAAGGAAGATTTTCATGCCCACTGTGAAGCACTGTAGTGCAAATGTTGCGAATCCCTTGCAGCCTCATGGATAGAGCAGCCTGCAGTCACTGATTCAACTTTAAATGTATATAAAACAATACTTTCAGATAAATCTGTTTGATATTTCCATTACATGTTCAGCTGCAATCAGGTAATAATCCTAAACATAAAATATGCGCTTAAAAAGAAGAAACAAAGGTTGGCCTAGTTAAAGCCCAGAATTTAATCCCAGTGAAATTTTGTTTTTGGAAGAATATTATATGTATTCTTTGCTTCCTTATTACCTTTAGAGATGATCAAATGTTTGCCATTTTCTATGGGATGCACTTATTTTTTAACATCATCGACTAATTAGAACAAAATAAAAAGCCACAGAGACAAAATGGCTCACATAAAGTTGGAGGACTTAAAGGCTGCCTCTGTACTGCCCTCTGGGAAGCCCAGGATGGTTTTGCATGTTTCAATGCACTGCCAGTACTACTGCAAATTGCACCCATTGTTGTTGGATTTGAGACTTAAAAGTCAGGAAACCAACATTTTCACCCTCTCCTCTTCACAACAATTCATGTTTGTCTGTTTGCCAGTAACATAAAATTAGAAGGGCCAGAGAGGTCTTTTGGATATATTTTTGTTCTCTCAACAAACTGACAGGCATTTCACCACAAAAAATGCACAACACATGCCTCATTACTTAGATAACCAAGAACCCTATTATTTTCAGCCAACAAAGAAAACCAATTTAAATTATGGGCTTTCCTTAGGACAATCAAATGAATATTTGTCCGAGAACTGAAAAACTGAATACATCCCTACATTAAAATACATTTTTCCAGCTTTTACAATTCCAGATTCATACCAAAGAACCCTTATCCCAATTGCTTCTCACGTGCTTTATTGGTACTGGGCCTTTTTTTTTTTTTTTGACCCAGGTTATATGAGGACAATGCAGTGCTCCTCCCTTCTAGCACTGCAAACTGTGAAAGGTATTACAGCTGAAAAATGAGTCAAAGGCTCTGAGCACAATTCACATTATGCAATGAATTCCATCCTCTGGTGCATTTTTTAAAAAATATGGTGTAAACACTAACTTAACACAACAGACTTGATTGTATTAATTTGAGAAAATAGACATAATAGTTGCTGTTAATCAGATCCACAGCCCCCGATGCCCTCTATATAATTTAAAAAAAAAAAATCTAATCACTGTCACTGCACATTAAAAAACAAAGAAATTGCAGTGCAAATCACACAGGCCTAAATGCTGACAGCTGGAGTCAGGTCTGGTATCCATTATTTTGTGGAAAGAGCAACCTTCTGGGAGATTCCGCTGTTTTGACGTTGAAGGAATGTAAACGGTGTTGATTTCTACAGTTATGGCTTCAATCCACACACATCAGGCAAACAACAGCAACATGGGCCCTAATAAATCAAATTTTAAAAAAGACATTTTTGACATCAATATTTTCACCACTGGACAGTTTTAGTTCTACACTACCCTGGTTTTGGAAAATCTAAGACATGAGCACAAGTATTTTTGTGTTTTGTTGAAGCCAAGTCATAACTTTCCCAATAACAAGAGGGCAAACATTTCATGGCCTAGATTAAAGCCATTATCCATTTACTTTGAATACATCAAATCATTCATTTAATGTCAACCAAATAATGGGGATGTTTGTACACTTGGTGCTGGCTATGTAAACAATTTGTATGGATAAAAACTTATTTGTGTATATTTTCCCTCACACATTAACTGAATGTCAAGTAAGAATATGTGGACCTCACACGTTCTTTGGACATGTACCATTTTCTACTAAGCATTAAGCCTGATTAGATGGAGATGAAAAGGTGTGACCTAAAATAACAGAAGTTGATTTTCTTGTTACTAATAATGCCCATAATATTGTTTGGATGTTGTTAGGTGGTTGCTAGGCAACATGACATAATACATCATGCATAACTCAAGTTTTTTTTATATAAATGAAATAATACTGCTATGAAATTAAAATCATACAATGCTTTTATAGGGTCTTGTAGGTGCAGTAACACTGCTATTACTGTTCTTTGATGTGGTCTCATTGCACATTAATAACTAAAAACACAGTCTTGGTCATGAACCCGCACACAGTATTTTGCCTCTCGTCTCTGGTATTTTTGCTGTGCCAGATTTATCAAAGGTCTTAATGTGAAAGAATTTCTTTGAAGACGAACTCTTTTTAAAGTACAAAAATCAAAGACAGGCACTAAATCTCTAAACTGCATCGCCGCTTAGAAAAATGTGTGGTTATTACACTGGCAGTAACCACAGAGGACTTAAGGTGAAACTTGGAACATTTTCAGAAAAGGTTACGATTGCATTAAGCTAAGAAAAAACTTCTATTTCCACTGGATAGGATGTAATGAACAACAGGTCAAATCTAGGAAAGGTTTGACATCTAAGTGCAGCTCAAATACAACTACACTAACTAAAGAGAGATGGCTCAATATAAAAGCCAGACTTATGGACGGTTTGGAGCTCAGATGAAAACGAGGACTACAAAAGAACTACAACTCCCACATTTTATTAGAACAGCAGGAGAACAAGATGTTTTCACAGCAGCTTTCTAATGCCCCTCCCTACAGTAAGAGCAGCAGCTCTCAGCTGATTCAACATAGAGCAAATGAGAGGGCCTGAGGGAGCTACAGCACAACACAAATGCACACGCAATGCAACTAACTCATTAGGTAAGCATGCTCATTAACACATGAATGCATTTTTTTTAATTTTTTTTTTATACAGATGGGATTTCTTCAGGCCTGGTTAGGATATTTTCAAAACTTCAACAGTCCTTCAAATAATATATCTGAAATTAACATGCCTTTATCCTTTATGTTAAGCTTAAATGGGTTTCTTGTTAGAAATGTTCATTGTGGAGATAAATGTGTAAATTAAATTGTTAAAAGTGTGGATTAATGGGATTAGAAAAACTAAGTAATGACAGTACTTCATGTAAAAGTCAAATACTTTCAATATAACTATAAAGTAAGTAAGTAAAACTAACTTTAAACATATTTCACACAGTACAGCTGTCCCACATGCACACCACATAACACAATGTGAAATGGTCAAAAAAAAGCAAGCACTTTTTTTTGGCAGTGAGCATGAATTTTTAAGTAATACATTTCAATAGGAGGTATATTTTGAGGGAGGTGTCACTATGGCAACCAAGAAAACAGTCATCCATTTGAATAATGACTGAACAGAAGTTGAACATGATAAATGCACACTGTATTTTAAATAACAGGCATGTATAATAAAATAATTTTAACCAGTGAAAAGCTTCAACTGTTACAGAAGATGACAAAATGGAAAACTAAACTCTTTATTTGGAACGGATCAAAGTAGATATTAATGCAAAACTATACGCTATCATTTATTTTGTATAGATTCAAACTGTTTTAAATTGCTGGCAACAACCCCACAAATAAACAGATTAAAGCAGAAAAACAATTCTGTATATATCATCAATACAAATTCAGGAAACAAAGAAGACTATAAACAAAACTGACATGTCTTGTGCTCCAAAGCAAAGGCTGAATGAATTTTTTTTTAAAAAAAGGCACAAGAAGTGCAGTACTGTCTTAGTGAAGTGGACAATGAGTCTCATCTATGGATCAGATATGTGAGTGGACCACAAAACTGATGTAGTAGCAAGATGGCGCAGCTGTTCAGCTGCACAGAAATGTTTATGACCAAGGATTTTGTAATGATTTGTCATTTACTTAATTCAGTCATTTAAATCTGAATTTTTAAATTGTGCTTACTGATTAGATGTCTTGTCCTGATTTGCACACAGCTCTACTTCTTTATCAGATTATAAATAGCTAATATATTGCCATACTACCAAATTTCTTGGAATTTTTTTTTTTAAACAATGTTTGACTTTTGAGCCTTAGGCTGTGTTCATTGTGTCGATTCCTACTGTACTGGTGTGCACGGCTACAGCAACCCAAACATAAATACATGTTCTACTGCCAGCTGCTCTTCCTACGCTCTTGTGCTGTGCATGCCAACATTACGTTGTTCTAACTCTATTCCAGTCACGATTGGTTCGGCATGGCACTATTCTCATTGTCCTTACAACTTTATATTGACCATATCTCTTATTGCCATCAAGGAAAATTTCATCCATTTTCTTCGCTCATCCGGGACCGGGTAGAGAAGCAACAAATCCCAGACCTCCCTCTCCCCAGCCACCTCCTCTGGCTTATCTAAGGGAACACTGAGTTGTTCTAACTCTGGGTTTAGGAGCTTTGTGTAACACGTCACCAAGTCACCTAAAACCTAAACTAGGCACTTTTAATGCCTAAACGTAACTGTTCTTAATCCAAAGGGTTTAATATGATGTTAGCCCACCCTTTGCAGCTATAACAGCTTCAACTGTTCTGAGAAGTCTTTCCACAAGGTTTAGGAGTGTGTTTATGGGAATTTTTGATCATTCTTCCAGAAGTGCATTTGTGAGGTCAAACACTGATGTTGGATGAGAAGGCCTGGCTCACAGTCTCCGTGCTAATTCATCCCAAATGTGTTCTACTGGGTTGAGGTCAGGACTCTGTGCAGGCCAGTCAAGTTCTTCAACACTAAACTCACTCTCTTTATGGACCTTGCTTTGTGCACTGGTGCACAATCATCAGGTGACATGCTGAAATACACTGAGCTCCTGAGAGTGGCCCACTTTTTCACAAATGTTTGTAGAAGCAGCTCTGCATGGCTAGGTACTCTGTTTTATACACCTGTGGCCATGGAAGTGATTGGAACACCTGAATTCAATGATTTGGATGGGGTAAGTGAATACTTTTGGCAATACAGTGTATGTGAAAATCTATGACGTTTATGAGTCCTCGATCTTGGGTCTTTGGCATGACCGGAGACGTGTCTCCAAACTCCTACCACAAACCCCCGTAGCCCCCAAATGTGGACTTATTTTGCCTGATGAAAGTCATGTCAGGGACATGACTAATGAATCAAGCAGTATTTTCGTTAACGATGACGAAATATTTCGTTGACGACCCTTTTTTTCATGCCGATAACGAGACGATGAGATAAACATGGCTCTTTGATGACTGAAACATGACGAGATGTCTGTGAGTTTTCGTTGACGAGACGAAACTAGACGAGAAGGTTAATGGATGTTCCGTCAGTCATCCAAAATACATGACATGTCAGCATATTGTGCTTGTAACCTGTCAATCAAAAGCCAAAACCTATCAGTAATGCTGCTGCATCCCATCTGTTTTTGGTCACGCCCACCACATCCATTACTTTAATCTAGGGGTGTCAAAATCAGTCACAGGACGGGCCAAAATTGAAGACAGTCTGAGTTGCAGGCCGAACAGGATTTAAAAAAAAAAATTTTTAATCAGCAATATGAATTTGAATGTCCAAAATACAGCAACTTTTTCCTCAACACATTAAATAAAAATATTTTTTTTTCAAAAATAACATCAGGAAAAATGAGTGTATTTTAAGCTAATGAAAATTTGTAAATTCTTCAGGTAAAAACTGATTTTCTGCACTTCACAGTCAGAAAAACGCTGTGTAAACTGTTTGGTGTGTTCAGTTTATCAGCAAAAAGCGCAGCTGCAAACACAGCAGTGGAGACCAGCTCTGATTCATTTATTTATTTTTGGCAATCACACGCTTAATCACGCGGTCCCGTCCCTGAAGCTCCACTAATGTATGGATGCTTCTCACACTGCCACCTTTCATCCCGGAGCCCTGCTGAGACTTTTACTTTACTTTACATGAAGTTGACAGATTTCCTCCAGTAGCTCATCGCACCTGTGTGATAAGGCACGTCACCAAATTCAGAAGCCATTTCCTCCGAAACTTAAAGCTTTGCCTCTTATAAAGTTCAATGTCTGTGTTACGATGCTCATGGCGTGTTCTGTCTTCAGGACTTTGCTGCACAGCGTTTCCTGCTGTGGCCCAGTGATGCGCTGTCAGCTCACCTGTGCAGGTCTCCCTCTGCATCTTCTCCCGCATCTGTCCCACCAATCCGCTCTTTTCCCCGCATGTCGCAGGCGGGGAAAAGAGACACACGATTTACCTCTGATGTCAGCGATCAGGTCCTCTGCTTCCCATCTTTTTGGAAAATCCCTGTTTTCCACTTTTCCTTTGGCCATTTTGGGGGGTCAGGCAGATTAAATGTCACTGTAAAAAGGGCTGACCGATGTTTTTTATCCACTGATTACTGATCAATGTGTCACTGGCAACACAAAAACAGGTTAGCACACAGGTCGTGGCCTTTGCGGCAGCTGTTGCAGTGCATTGTGGGATTTGTAGTATAAGTGGTGGGAGCACTATTTACCTGTGGGCCATTAATAATAACTATATGAAATCATATAAAGCCGTTTATATAAAGCCCACGGGCCTTGAGTCTGACACGTGCTTTAATCACAGATGAACCATGGTGGACGCTGGACGTTGCACGAAGGGGTTTGGTGGACACAAACCAAGAAAAGATCTATGCACTTATTTTCAATAGAACACATTTGAAAGTAAAAATGAACGCATTGTCCAGGGAGACAGCGGTAACTGTAGATTAAAACTGGCGGAAAAAACACCACAAATCTTAAGCGGCACCTGAAGGCTCACCACCCTGATATTTTGCACTAGTTAAGGATAGCCCGGTGTTGTGTGGTGTCTGTTTATATATATATATATATATATATATATATATATATATATATATATATATATATATATATATATATATATATATATATATATATATATATATATATATATATATATATATATATATATATATATATATATAGCATCCAACTAAATTGCCCTGGCAGACAAGGTCAAGTTAAGCACGTGTTCCTCATCCATTGCTTATATTTGGGGCATGTATGTTCATTGCACCTTAGCAAATTCTGAGAAATAAAGCCCCAATTGCCAAAGTGAGAATGTTTTTGTTTATTGTATTTTTGAAATAATTGATTCCACTGTTACCACTAATTATTTAAATTAATTTGTAAAGACTAAGACTTTCTTCTTCCCCCCCCACTAAAACTTGACTAAAATGTTTGAGTTTTTGTCGACTAAAACTGGACTAAAACTATCGCATTTAGGAATGATTAAAACTGACTAAAACTAAGAAGCATTTTCGTCCAAAAAGACTAAGAATAAAACTAAAACTAAAATGGTTGCCAAAAACATCAATGGAATCATGGTTGCGACCATTTGACAAACTGCCTTGAGACTGCATTATATAATGTAAAAATAACAACAAAAACCGATCAATAGTATTCAGTGGGGCTGTCTTTTAGTAATGGGGACTGCTCACAACAAGTAAGTCTGAATACCTCACTTCAAAGTCAGCTTCTACAAGTGTATCACCATGCAGCTGACAAGTACCTGGCAGTAAAAGGCTGAGAGATTTAAATGAAAACAGACAAAACCCAACACTTACGTCTCCCTCCGAACTACTCTGGAATATTTTTGGCAAGATGGCATCTACAAAGCACCTGAGACTCATTTCAACTGTTTCTCAGAGGCAACTACAGTATCCAATTACCAATTCAGGATTAGGAAACTATAAAACTATAGCAGAGCCAAATTATGTGAGCTTATCAAAACTGACAGAGATGCATTCTTAGCTTTCATCATGGACTTGGATTAAAATAAATAACTAAATAAATAAGCCTGGAAGATTAAATCTGTTTGGTTGGAGACAGTTATGCTTTCTGCTACAATCCTGCTTTCGGAATGACTCTGTTTTGCCAATGCAATTTACTGATCATGTGAGAATAATTGTTAACCTAACAGATGCTTCTTAAAATTCACTTCACATTTTGTTATGGCTACTTGGAAACCAATATGGGAACCCATCTGCTATAGTTTGCCAACTTCGCCACTGGGGGCAACAACCAGTATTTCAGAGCATCCGGTGTAGCCAAGATATTCTATCAGATATCCGGTTCAAGACTTCCTGTTCTGGTTCAAGTCACTGCTTACAAAAACAGATTAGATGAGAAAATTGTTACGCGTTTTACTCCACACGCACTTTACCTTCAGACAACCAGAACTTGCTGAAACATAACACCATGCGGACCACTATTGGAAACCATAATGTTTCTAGGACCCAAATTCTTGGCCCTTGCCTATAGAACTTACACATTTATATACAGATATCTGTTTACAGAGATCACTTGGGAAGTGGTCTGTGAAAATAGACATCAACTGAGATTTCATGCTCTGTCATCTACAGTATAAACATCAACAAAGCTTTGACTTTCATCAGGATTGAGAGATTTCTTTTGATTTGGGTTAAGAACTGCTAATGACACAATGCTCAGCATAGTCATCATTTCAAACCTCTTTTTTGTTGTTACCACACAGCCGTAGGTGCCACCTAATAAACCATTACTGAAATATTAGGAAATGGAACTTGGTGCTTTGATACCACTGTTATTTTTCTAGCTTTGAAAAACAGTCAATAACCACAAAACTGAACACCTGTCATCAAATTTCTATGGTCAGTAGAAGTCACTCCCAGTCTCTCAAAACAGCTCAACTCCTGCTGGGTTGCCAAGCAACTATGCCATCAAATACACGTGCTAAGTGCCAGATGTCGCTGTCTGACAGAAAGATAAAAGCCTGTCAAGAGAAACTACACTCACTGACCCCAAGGTCAAATGGATGTACAATGTAGAAATATTTCAGAACTGACTTAAAGCTGCTTTTAACCACCTAGTCTATTTCAACCTCATTAACAGTGAGATGTATTTACACGCAAGCATCCTGGCAGTAGGGTCGTCCAGTCCAGCATCAAGCTGTTGTCGATGTCTGGGTTATGATCTCCCTTGTGTGAATACTGCCAAGTGATTACACAATGCTGTACATTCCCGGTGCCTGGTATCTACCGTGTTAGATCCCCCACGGAGCATAGGGAGTCAGTCTCATTTAACAGATTGAGAGTTGCTCTGTAAACACTGTACTGTTAAGAAATCACTGGCATTTCTTATTCATCCCCATTTTCACCACAGACCACCACATCTTTCATTGTAAAGACATGACAAATGTTTGGATACCTGCATACAATAAATCTCAAATTCTCTGTGTTATCTAGAAGGATGTGATCAATCAGAATAGTGTTTGCATTATTAAGAGTTCTAAGAAAAATAGCACTTTTTTTTTAAAACGGAAATTCTCGCCATTGGCTAACCAAAAAAAAAAAAAAAAAAGTGATTGCAGTTTTTTTCCCCCCAGCTATTCTCTTTTGTTCATGCAATGATTATTCTGGCAATAGCAAGGACCAGCTTGAAAACGTGCTCTTATAAAAATGCCTTTTCCCCCCAATCAAGGCAAGTGGAGAAAAGGCAGATTGTACTGGATGTTGAATGAGGAGAGAGAACAACAAGCCAAAACCCAAGGTTCTCCATAGATAAACAATGAAAGCTCTTAGGGGAGTGGTTAAGGGCTGGGTGGTGTGCATGCACTTGAGTGTGTGCGTGTGTATACACGCACATTTATGTGAGCGTGGTGAGTGCACACAAGCGCTGGATAAGTCAGGGGTGCCCCACAAGAAACATTTCTAAAATAGCAACCGCAAACCAGACAGAATGTAAATCTGCACTTTGAAAAGGGTTGAAGAAAAAGAGGTTTGAAAGACGAAGAAAAACAGGTATTCATTTCAGCCCATTTACAGTTCCAAGAGAATAGAATTGGGTCACAGCACTCCAGCTCCACTCGGACTGTTGAAATAGGACTCCCGGTTTTATTTTCTTGAGTAATGAATTACAGGTTTTTCCGCCGACTGAAGCTCAATTATATTACAGCTCCTGAAAGCCTCATCATGCCCAGGATGAAGGAATTCAACGTGTAAGCAAACTCGAATAGAATTGTTTAATTGTATCAGCATGTTTCTGTAAAACTGAGAATGTGTAAGCAGGGAGAAATGAAAAGGGGCAATAAGGCAATGCCCAGTTAAGAGTAAAATTAGCAGGTAAATTAATTTAATCATTTACTTTTAAATTGTGAATTTTATTTGATGACATGCATTTGAACACATCTTAAATAATAGTGTTCTAAAATGTAATATATACAGAAAGTCTATCTGTATAGGTCTCCTTAGTGTATCGCTTTTTGGGCTTCACAGAGCAGGTAAAATAACTCTTTCATCGTGTAACCTTTAATGGTGTATTTTCTCACATGAAGTACAGTGTTCCCTGTATACTCATCTCCAGAACTGATGTCTTAGATTTTTAGACTCAAAAGCTGCAGTGCTAAGAAGTTTTGTTGTTCACTCTTTACACTCTTACAGTCTTCGCACTTATAGCCTAAAAAATTATCTTTTGCTCAATAAACGTAAAGATGAAAACTCACGAAAATGTTTAAGTTAAAACTGCCGGACATGCCATGGTGTGTAAGCTTACTTTACAATTTCTCTAGTTGAAAATAATCATTAATCCAACTTATTTTCTAATAAATTATTGTCGGGAAACCACACAGCACCCATCCTTCTCCATTACTTGCATTTGTGAAAAGTGACAGTAGATATAAAAATATTTATATGATCATTGCTTCCTGAACCAAAAAAAAAGTAATCCCAGTCCTTCCTTCAAGTGACCACTGGAGATTTAAACTATCTCATAAATCAAACTTCAATCAGACTGAACTCTGTTTCAAGTTTAAAAGACAAAACCCATTCCACGCAGAAGAGAGTACATCTACTCTACTGGCATATTTACAATTATAACACATGTTTCAGATGGAACACATTCAAAATCTGTTTTAAAGATCATAATATCTCTGAGGGAAAGAGGCAAAAGAAGATTTTTACATTTAGACATACGGGATTTTCCTTTTCTCACACTGGCCCTGCACTTATTTTCCAGTCGCGACTGAAAATTGTCCAAAAGGTAGTCTGTGTAAAGTTTCTCTCCAACTTTCCTGCTTCTCCATCTTTACTTTCACTTTAAACTATTCAAATATCACACTGCTACATAATATTCTGTGCAATGCCTGGAGACTGCTGGCAATTCAGTCCCTGGCTCCTCCACATCTTGAAGTGCCATTGGCAAGATGCTTGTCCAAAGTTGCTCCCGATGGCAGGTGAGCAACTTGGATGGCACCGGTGTGTATGTGTGTGTGGGTGAGTGAATGAGCCAACAGTTTATGTTAAAATGAGCTATATGATCACAGTCCATTTTAAATTAAACATGCTGCTGAACTATGAAGTTTCTGATGTGTGATTTGGCTGTTTGGTTGGGTTAGAACGTTAAAGTGAGGATTGTGTTGTAAGACTGGATAAGGACCTGGGAAAGTCCAACAGCTCTACATGGATCCGATGGAAGCTGCAACAACAGAGTACTGTGTGAATACTCAAGAGGGAACAATAAAGGGGAGAACAAGAGAAAGCCTGCAGCACATTCCCCACAAGACACTCACTTCCTGCCCGTGAGTCTTACTCAGCACCCAGGAGGAAGAGGAGGATGAGGCCCTCAAACACACACACTCCCCTTATTATGTAGGTATAGAAGTCAGAAAAGATATACTTTTTAAAGACAAGGAAAAATACAACAATCCTATTTTCACTGGATGTCTATTCTACTTTTTCAAGAGCATATACAGTAGTCATCTTCAGAACACAAATTATTAACTGAAATAAGAGTACCTACTGTAAAACAACTGCATTATAAATAATACTGACTACCTGTGAAAATTCTCTCAGTCATATGCAGCAGTTTTTCCATTCAGAAACAAAGCTAACCAATACTCTGTGGTTTAGGAGCAGGAAAACAAATTAGTTCAGTGAAGAAAATGATTCACTTAGTCTAATTGTAGACTGCTGCTGCAGTTACTCAGCAAACATGTTGTTGGGATGTGTGCAAACAGTGGCCCACCAGGAGCCTACATTCACTCACAAACACCACTGAACTTCAATCATTACTAGTCAAGGAAATGACCCAGAGCTCTTCCAGTTGAGCCATGCATTTTAGCGCATACCGTCAATACATGCGTGAAAATCCACGGAAAATCATGTTGAACATACAGATGTACTCAATTTGGGTAATTGGTGCTGGAGAAAATGTTACCTCTTTCCCACACTTTCCCCCAGTTTCTTAACTTTATAATGAGTTTGAAAAGGGGTATAATAGGCACAAAAGTTCTCTTACACTGATCCCAGCACACACAAGACCATCCTTCTGTTAAAGACTCCAACACATTAACTTGGGAGTTCTATTTGAGGGTGCCAAAAGTACAACAATAAATCCAGATAGCTGTCAGGGTGAGATTTTGTTGTCACTTTACACTCTATTTACCGATCTAAGCCCAGGAACCTGTGTCCCTGCCAATGCAAGAGACAGTAAATTTGTAATTGCAAAGCAGTTAATAATTTCCATTTTCTCCTCAAGCAAACTGTGCTAGCATGGGGGATAGTAAAATGTGGCTCCACATAGCAGGTTAAGTGTGCATCATGGGATTCTGTTTCAGTGCAAAGACATGAAAACATGCCGCTGACTCACCAACATCTTTAAATGGGCACAGAGTGCTTCTGGGCCATTTTTCTTTACCAGATTTATTGCAACCCCTGACAATCGCACCAGTGTGATGTCCTTTTCTGACCCCTTACCTGTATGTTCTTAATAAAGCTAGGTTTCTTACTGGGAAAGCATTTAAAAGTCAAGAAATGCACTTACAGGAGATTGGGTTTATGTGGCTATAATAACAGCTACAAAGGGCCGTCTGCCACATCGGTGAATAAAACGCTTGGAGAATAAGTTGAAACAATAGTTAAATGTACTGTATCAAAGCATACTAATACGCACACATACACACACTACTATTTCAGACTGGAATATTTTAAACATATGTATATGTAAAATGCATGAATTAAACATGACATTAAAAATGTAACCACACGATACTAGGGTTGCAACTATATTTTAGTAATCGAGTATTCCATCGATTATTCCATCAACTAACCGAGTAATCGGATAAGAATTACTTTTGTCTTATTAACAGTTCATCTGTATATTTTAACTTCCGTAGCTTAACTGCAGTTTTTCACTGAGTGAAACAAACAGCGGTGGATTGAGCAGCTACAAACTCCTCTTTTCTTCATGTTGACACTTGCTCATCAGGTGGTTGATGAAGGGCTTTGCTCTTTGCACATGTGCAGACAGACTGCACACAAAACTGTTGCTTTTGTGTTATCAGTGGGGTTTTTTGAAAAACTGGGGGCTGCATGCGCTTAATGCTCTGTATTCAGAAGCATCCTCCTAAACATGTTTCTATTGCAGGTTTATTTTTAGTTGCTAATCAGGGATTAAGGCATAAAAAAAATATCTTTGAAGGCGCCCCTTGGTAATGAACGGGCAACCGGGGTAGGGGCGGGAGGATTTCCTTTCGGTAACGAACGATCGCTAGTGCTAATGGCAGTGCCCACTAGCAAACTGTGGTTATAGCGATCTGTAGCTAACAGCTGAAATTCTCAGCACAGTGAGCACAACGCACACAGGGATGTAACGAGCAGTGGAGGCATGGGAAACCATGTCGGCGACGATACACTCTGTGCCAAATGAAGAAGTCTCCTTACATGGAGCCACCTGAGTGCTGCAGAGTTTAAACGAAGCACCAAAGCAAAAAAATTTGTGTTGAGGATTTTTGTAATCAAATTAATCATTACAGCCCTACATGGTACATAAGCAAGGGGTCATTTCTCATCTTGCTTACATCTTCCCATCAGTTTCCTTGAAGATAGTTGTGAATACTGTTTCCAAAGAGTAAGAGCTTTCAATGAATTTTTCTTATAAAATGCATGCCTGCTGCTTACATATAATCTGTAATTGTAACAGCAAAAGCACAAACAGTGCAGATACACTACCTGGATCTGGCAAAAACAGAAAAAGTTGAGGCTATATTTTTTTGGGGGGGGGTTGTGTGTGTGTGTGTGGGGGGGGTCATTGCATGATTTGACCCATGGCTCTTTCTCATGGGTCAAGAACTTTAGATTTTCCAAGAAAGACAAGCCAGCAATACCTCACAGACAGTAAAACACCGGGTAAAAATATACTGGAGCTCCCATAAAATGATTTCATTGTGCTCCAAAAACTCTGGCCTTCAGAACATGATGTACCACATCAAAATCTACAGGCTATCCAATCAAAACACAGCCAGATGTTAGAATCCTCTGACTAAAAGAGAAGACGATGAAATTGGATTTGAATTAACACCTACTGAGCTAAAAAAAAAAAAAAAAAAGATCCAGTAAGCTTAAACAAACTTAGACCTACACTGAACTTTTTCATTTCTAATGAATCATGTGCAGTATTCTGCACAAGCTTGGACTGTGAAATATTTACGGCAAGATAACCAAGGTACCTATGAGGGAACAGTTAAACAGCTGAGGCAGTGAGGTAGATAAACCTGGACCTACAGCTGACCATAAAGATCAAGTGTCAGTGGATCCCAGCAGCCTTTTCTACTCCGCATCCCAAGTTGCAACGTCAACACGAGCAGCGTCAGTCATGATGTCATAAAAAGAGCAATTGGGAAACAAGAGGTTGGCAAAGATAAAAACAACAATCCGACAAACTGTGCAGATTATATACAACATAGACACACACACAGACACAGTGCATGACGTGGCACGCGGTATGTCCGGGACACTCGGATTTAGGGCCGGCCTCTATTAAAGTTGTTTTCCTGGAAGAGTTGGGGATGACATGGAGCTTTGAGGAATGTACAGAGCAGTTAGGCAGAAACAAGCACTTTCTCAAGGGGGAACTATGTGTGTGCATGTGTATGTCTGCGTTTTTTAGGATAAAGGAAACTTACTTCAAAACCAGCTGCTTTCACAGTTATGTGAGCTCAGACTAAACAGATGAATAGCTTTCCCTGAGTTAAAGTCTTAAAGAAAATTGAAGCAACAGTCATTAGCAACCTCAACACACCCGATATACTGTCCTTGCTTTCATTTCAACATGATTATGACTGGTATTATAAAGGTCTTGTTTAGCTGCGCATCAAGTCCAAGTCACCTTCTTCCTGTGAAAATGATAAAGAATCCAGCCCACTTATGTAATGCTCTAATATTCCACAGTCTAGTGTTTTGAAATCTGTGATAAATTACATCAACCTTTTCAATTTCCAGGGACCTCTTAACTGAGTCTGACCGGGCCTCTCTTTACAGGCCTGTCATGGCTTGTTTAACTGTTCACTGTCATTGGCACGTCATTAGGGGAGATCACACACAGAATCAGTTTTATTACCAAAACAAAATATGCAGTAATGCCAAACATTCTGGAAAAGTTGACATGAGAGGTAGGGTTTATTACTTTTCATCAGGAATCTGTTGAATTTAAGACCGAATGGATCAAATAATGTGATATAATTACAGCTGTTGCTACTGCATTTGTTTAACGATGTGTTTCTGTGATAACTTATCAACTTTCAGTTCGTTATTTGCGAAATGTCAGTTTTGCGTCATGCATACTATTTTGCAAAGAACCAGGCACACTGCATGTTCAGGTCAATTTCAGTTTAGTCTACAAACTGCACGCTTCAGGAATTTCTGTAGCGACAGCCTGTGGTCGGAGCACGCAACTGCCCCAATAAGTACATACATGATTATTAACAGACTTCTTCGACTTTGTTAACTGTTCAAAAAAAGAAAAGAAAAAAATGTGGATCCCTGTTTACCAGGACTGCTCGTAAATTCTCACAGTGGTCAGCTGTTACACTATTTTCTTATATTTGAGCCACTAATTGGAAGTTAATAGCTAATTGACTCGGCCTAATTGACCTAATTGATTCTTCACAGATTAAGCAAATGTCACGCTCAAATCCCCCGAACAAGACTCCTAAAATTTATACAACTTAGAGAAAGTGTGATTATATGCGTCTAAATAAAGCTGCTGCTGCGGGATGCAAGGCATTGTTCGTTTAAATGCTTTCATATATAGCTAGCTTTGTACTTTGTTCATTTTATTACCTAATAACATGACTTCCAGCTTTTTACGGTCCACCCGAAACCTCTCCTCAGTCCACTCCGGGTCTGGCAGCGGATGGGGGCCGCTGAGGTCCTCCTCTGAGCCCGGCAGAGGAGAATCGGTGCTGCGCTCGCTGTTGGAGCCCTGGTCCGACTGCTGCAAGTATCCGCTTAAAGCGTCGCACTGGGCAGCCATTGTGCTGCACGGAAACTTCTCCAGCGGCCACTGCGTTTAACTCAAAGTTAGGTCGAGTCGAAGCAAAACGCCGTACTTCTGTAACTTTTTATTCCGTCACTTCGCGGCGTTGTGGAAGCTCATCGCAACGGAGTTGTGACCTTCCTCTGCAGTTTTCTTCAAGCTCCTTCGTTTCCCCCCATTAAGCAGATTTCTAAAAATAGGCAGGAGCACACTGAACCACTAGCTATAGGTTGTCTGGCGAGTTAACGGAGCGCCACACAGCACACACACCAAACATAGCAAGCAACTCCTCAAAGTTTCACGTGTCATCCTGCAAAAAAAAAAAAAACCCCAGAAAAAGCAGGACTCCTCCCAGAAACGTTTTCGAGGATCTATACCTCCCCCTGGGTTCCTGAGAAGTTCCCTAAACTTGACTGTGTGAGAGTCACGGGATTTGATTTGTGTTTATCCTCTTAAGGGCACAACTTTTCTGTCTCATTTTTGGGAAACTGGTGAGGGATTATGTTGCCAATTATAGCCACGGAAATCATAGTTATTATAAGTCCAAAATTATACTAAATTACCAGTAGAAGTGACAATCAAGTGACTATAAATAATTAGACAAAAGCAGCTTTGACGTGTGTGTAAACCAGTTTTGCTGTGCCATATTTTTTCAAACAGCCCTAGGCAAACTATTGGTTTGTTGGTTAATTGGTTTATAGAGGAAACAATACAGGAAAGAGAAAATAAAACAAAGGGGAGTGTGGAGGTCACTCAGTAATGCAGGCTGTGGACATCCATCTCATTCACTGGTCACTCTGCATTTTGTATTCTTTCACTGTTCTCCAAGGTTTGTCCTCCATAACAGGGACAGCACTGATAATGTTTGTTTTAAAATTAAATGTTCTGCACAATGTAAATTATTTGATTATATATATATATATATATATATATATATATATATATATATATATATATGTATATATATATAGATAGATAGATAGATAGATAGATAGATAGATATAGTCTACTTATTGGATGCAGGTACAAAATACATTTCACTGTGCATTGTACTGTGTGTAACCGTGCATGTGAAAAATAAACCTTATCTAATAAGGTACCAGTCAATGGATGTGCTCACAGGCCAAGTCAGATATAAGAAAACCCCCATTTTAACAATCCCAATGAGGCTGATGAAGCTTTTATCACAATGCAAAGTAATCATGGAACTGGATTTCTTGGCTCAATTCTTCTTCCATCTTCCTTAGATCTGGGACTAAAAGTGGTAATCACTAAGTGCCTGACAACTTCTTATGAGAGAAGCATTAACTGCATTCCTAAAAATGCAGATGAGTTTTGACATCTGATCACTTGAGCTAGACTTTCAAAGCAACCACCCGAGTGTCCTACGTGCTTATTTTAATGATCAGGAACAACCAAGTATGGGTTTATTTTGGCAGGCTATAAGAGTTATTATAGGACCAAGACAAGTACTTAGTAATTCCAGTAGTATGAAGCCATATCAAATAGCATTGCAACATTTCAGCTTTTTGTGCAACTCTTAAAAAACAGGAAGTATAAACAATATAGTCACAATTGTTTTACATTGTAGGAATGTAGTATTTACTGTTGACTAAAACCAGACTACATCCACGCACAGCATAGTTACCCTAAATAAAGAAAAAATACACATAGAAAGCCATTTATAGCATTATAAATACTGACCTATGCAAAAACTGTACTTTTCTCACCTGATCAATTAGCAAAGATTGCTTTATTTTAAAATGCAGCAAGATTTAAATCCAGTTTAACAGAGATGTTTTCATTCTGTACACTGTCATACATTTATGATTAAACTGTTAAGTGCTATGTGGTTTGCAAATTAAAGACACTTTGTGAAAGCAGTTATAAAATACTGTAATAACAGCTTGGGTAGACATGCTTGCATCTGAATATAAACAGGAGGTGCTCCATTAACATGGAGACACCAACTTCACCAGCACAAAGCAAATGTTCTGCAAGGAGCAGAGGGGACGATAATGGGTGGTCTGATTTCAATTGACAGAACAAATCTCCTCATTTTCAGTTCATAGCCAGAGCAAGACTCCATAACAGCCACTATCCACACAATTAACTATTTAGCAAATGGACCTGAATTAAACGTAACACAAACATAAATATTAATTAAAAAATTATCCACCAGCAAAGAATGGCCAGTAAAAAGTAAACACTGCCATCTAGTGGTTAGTTTATGACACTAAGACTTGGTTATAGAAATACCAGTTTGTTTAGTGATGACTACTCCTGAAAAACAATTATAAATTCACTTTTTTTTATAATGTGTTTTAATGCAAAACTATGGAAAATAAATTCAGTCTTGTCTCATACAGCAAAAATGTCGGAAAAATTACAATCTTCCAGCTCACATCCAATGTAATAATAATAATGATAATAATAATAATAATAATGCCAATTTAAATGAAAAATAAAACAAACACTAAAAGCAGTTAAGTCAAGTAAGGTCTGAGTAGAGAAAGTGCTTCAAGCATATCAAACACCTCAGTTACAACCAATGTGGATAAAGCAATTAAACAGTACTGTCATATTCTGAGGTGCTCATTGATGCGACTTTGCAGCGGAAACGTCAGTCCATCACATTGCATACCTTTGGGTCCATTCTCTGGCTATTTTGTTGTACCTAAAAAAAAGAAAATGATTAAGAAAACTGTGCACTTAGGCTTTCTCTTAAGTCTATTTGTTTTGTACTCACTTTTGTCTGTCTGATTTATAAATATGTGCGATGTCAGGGACTAGCGGATCATCTGGATTGGGGTCACAAAGCAGTGAGCATATGGATAGTAAAACTGTTGAAAAAAAGGACAAAAAAAATATCAATCAATCAAGTAGCTTTTGTTTTTTAGCTTCTTAGTCATTCTCCATACACTACAGAAAACATTTAAATCTGAAATACAAATGAACAAGCTTTTATTCGATGGCCATCAGTATCAAAATCCTGTTAGCTTAAGCCTTTAAAAAATAAAAAAGTGTATTTCAGCCATTATTTTCATCACAGATATTTTAACAATCCTCCCCCCACCCCCATATAAATGTTTGCTCCTCCAGTAAAACATGCAATTTCATCTTTTTGTGACAGAAGTGCACAGGGTGCAGAGGTTAAATTTCTGAATAATCAACCCTAAAAAATCCTATTACCCATTCTCCTACGGGCTAGAAATCATTCACTTGGAAGACTCCAGATTTAGTGACAGGACAGTGAATTGCTTCACCAAAGGGGCTTTACTGCCTCACTGTATGCATTATAATGCAATATCCTCATCTTTGAAATTCCAACCTCATGTAATGTCTTTACCAAGCTTCTCAATTTGCTGTTAAATATGTTGATTTATAAAAAAAAAAAAAGAGGGGGGTCCCTGTGACGTCAAAATAAAACAGATGTAGTTTACTCTCTAAAATATGTTTTGCTACATCCACACTGATACATTCTCATTTTAAGACAACATGGTTGCAAACGTGTTACCCTCACACATATGTGAGGCAGCAGTAGCATAACAAAATGCTGCATTTAACTGGGCAGCAGTTACTAGCATAGACAACAATATCAGTAATACCTATAATTTGTAATCCACGCCAACTACTAGTAATCAGTGGATATTTTCGTTTTCTACTTCAGACTATAAAAAATGCTCATAACCACCACGACATGACCCCTTTGTGAACCTTCAAGCTGAGAGTTTGCGCTGTTGCAGAGAGCAACATAATCTTCTATACAACCTTAAGTCTTTTTTGCAGTTAGAGGAGTTGCTCTCTCCTGGCCATCAAAAAGAATGCAAGTTTAAGACGCTTCAGAGTACTGCCCCTTTTCACTGCATCCATTGTGTGCGCTGGCTGAAATGCTGTTAAATAATGTGCAGCCTCCGCCTACTGGGTGCACTGTAAGTGTACGTCAGGATAGTAATGCTGGGATCCAGTGAACAGACCCAGTCAGGCAGGGTTCATGGGTGTCTGCACATTCATTTCCAAACATTTTCTCCCTGTCCCTGCATGACCCTGTTTTCAGACTAAAACAGGGTCATTGCGTTTTCCCAAACTCTTCAAATTTAGGGGTGCTTAAAAACCAGTGGGGTGTGGACAGTATATGTAAATATATCACAGGCTATCCATGTTGAAACAAAAACATATGTGGACCTGGAATTTGTTACCTTTTGACACTGTAAGTGCAGGTGACCACTGAGACCTCAAGATGTCAAGGCAAATGCTACCGTTGCTGTTTATGTTTGGGTGATAGATTTTCGTTGTAAAGGCAACCTACAAATAAAGGCAAAGCAGAAATATGCAAAATTAGCTATAGTTTTTAAGGTGGTTGGGTCACTTTTATTAAAAAAAAAATACCACTGCTTTTCTGAGTATAGCTGTCTCTAATAACTAAATACATTACTCATTAATCATTTGCTCTATACAGTGACAAATAATGGTGGCAAACGTTTGTTATTACATGGCGGAGTACTTCTGAGTCAATCAATCTCAACAAATATTCTTACCTTTGGTGGTTTAAAGGGATAGTCAGTGGGGAAATGCACAGAAAGGAAGAAAACTCCTCCATGATATGGGCTGTCATTCTGAAATAAAGTGGAGAACTGCTTTAAAATTATGCTCAATACTTCTTTCTCAATTATAGGAGTACAGTCACTTGTGATACTATGACAATATGTTGTCAAAGATAATGACTTGGCTATATTTGTTACACTGCTAGACAATAATACATCATGATATTTGATTAACAGCAGAAGAAAAAAACATCCATAAAAAGGCAAAAAGCAAGCACTATTACATTGTAGTGTCAGGGTGTGTATAGTAATAATTTATTTAATTAAGCGATCAATAAAATTGGTTAGCCTGCGCTCTCATCTGTAACCCCACCCCCCAAGCTTTTTCTTCTTCATAGCCAGTCAGTTAACTTTGGTTTACTTGTCTTCATAAGTCCATGACAAATCATGAAATAGTGACTCTATAAACCCACACTCATGGGGGTACACTTCAAAGTGTCTACATGTTTTTAAAAAAATATTGATACTTGCCTTCAGTGTATCAATAATACACTGTAAGAGGGATACGATATATGACCTCAATAATGACCTGGCCTTCTGTGAATAGCATTGGGATAGAGTGTGCCAGTCTGTGCTCTCCATAAAGAACAGAAAGGGCTGTAAACTCAACATAAAACACTATTGTCTAGAGATCCAGAAACAGCTTGGTTTAAAAAGAAAATATCCAGGAAACTAATCCAGAAAAAGCTCACCGGTCCTGTGATGGTAGCTTGCCAGTGAAACACTAAAGGAAAAAGACAGAGAAACAGCATGTGAAAGTACTAACAGGTATCTGGCACATAATTCAACACAGACCCAATGATGCAAAAATATTAATTTGAGACGTGACTAAAAAGTAAGAAAATTAACGGGTCACACTTACTGTCTTCCCCAACAGGTCCAGCAGAGCATGAAGCTGGAGGGTCCCTCTGTAGGTCATTTAACTCCTGCACAAATAAACAGTTTAAGAGTTTTCCAGCTTGTGCACTGATTAGGCAGCAAAACATGCGTCACATTGTCTTAGATTGTATACTAACGTTATCAAACTACCAGCTAACAAAAACATGACTACTTTTTCACTTTTAATTAAGCCCGCCGTCCAGCCGGCAGCATCGTTGGATTTAGGTTCAACATATAAGACTTTGCGACGGATCATACGATAAAGTCCTGGAGATTTCCACCTACTTGTTCCCCAAGAGGTTCACCAACCTTTTCAAGAACGCGACAGGCATACAACACCCAACAATCACACAACTTAAATACTAAGAAAGAAAAGCCTGGCTGATAAAAAGTTGAAGTGATTAGCCAGTTTTGTATCTGTACTGGCGTAAATAACATGCAGCTAGTAAATAAAATACTGATTATTATTCAATATATATATATATATATATATATATATATATATATATATATATATATATATAAAACATTGAAAACGTTAGCAAATATGCTGTGAGATGACTCACTCGCTAACGCTACAGCGATGTTTCCGCATCGCTTCGACCTGTACCCTGTACCTTAAGGAAATTATTAGAAAAAGATTCTTTTTTACCTTCTGTATTCTCTTCAGAGCCATGGAAAGTCTTTCAGAGAGGCTGGCTGAAGATAGGTGTTAACAGCTGTCAGCGACAACTACGCTCACTTTCTGCCGACTCGGTGTTATCTGTTTTGACAAACTGATTACCTCTATTGTTTCCGCGTTTTTGTTGAAGAACCGACTGATGCATTATGGGAATTGGGGTCTTTAGCAAAGCCACTTAAAGGGACCGTTCACCGGGAAACAGTTCCTGCTTTGTTCCAAGAAGTAGAGAATTCACTTAGTAAATGTAGTTAAAAACATTAACTACACAACTAAACAATTTCCTTGTTTGTTATTAAAGGATTTGACATGAAGTTGCATGTATGTCTTTCATCACAAGTATATAGTTTATTCAAATAACCTGACCTGAACTTTTTAGGTATAAACTTTTCCATGATATTCAGTTCATTGTATTTACAGCATTACAGACAGTGGATTTCTTTCTTTCTTTCTTTCTTTCTTTCTTTCTTTCTTTCTTTCTTTCTTTCTTTCTTTCTTTCTTTCTTTCTTGTGGATATCTTGTCTCTCTGTTGATTACAACCAAACAATAAAACATTACAGTCTGGGTGAGGGAAAAAAAATCAGTAGAATAATATATTGGTCTACCAAAACTGAGAACATCAAGTTACTTTTATTGTGCTTTTCCAGATCAGAGACAGTAAAATACAATGAAATGTCTGCTTCTATTAAATAGTGTTAAATTACAGAATATCAAACATGTATGATATAGGATAGTAAAGTAATAGTAAAAAATACCAAGACATATTATCACATTTAATAAAGGATGCAAAGGTGCAGCAGAAAATGTAATAAATCATATCACTGGAATCTTTGCTTTAAATCTGAATGCAGCTACATTTGGGGTGCATTTATCATCCTCTCAGATTCAGTCAACAGTCTGTATAATACAGTTAGGACCATAATTTTTGGACAGACACAGTCTTTCTAGTTTTGCCTCCACCACATTGGATTTTAAGTCAAACCAACGAGATGTGATTGTGAAGTGCACAATTTCTGCTTTAATTCAGGAGGTTTTAGGAGTTTACATTTACCGTTTAGCAATTACAGCCATTTTTATAAATAGTCCCTCATTTTCAGAGACTGAAAATTAATTGGACAAACTAACATAATTTTATATGTAAGGATTGTTTTTAATACTTGGATTAATACTTGGATTCTATGTAGTCAATGACTGCTTCAAGTCTAGAACCCATAAACGTCACCAAATGCTGAGGTTCCTCCTTTACTGCAGTGACCTTCAGTTACTACTGATTTGTGGGTTTTTCTACATTCAGTTTTATATTTAATAATGGAAAAGCTGCTCTATTGGGTTATGATCAGGAGACTGGCATGGCCATTGAAGAGTATCCCATTTCTTTTCTTTCTATTTGCAGCGCCGTCCACTTAGTTTTGCAACATTTGGCTGAATTTGGGCAGGGAGTATAACCCTGTACACTTCTGAATACATCCTGCTACTTCTACCTGCAGTCACATCATCAATAAATACTTGATTGTTTGATTTAAAATCCATTGTGATGGTGTACAGAGGCAGAACTATGATATGTCTCCAGATTACTTAAGCAAAGGAAAAAAGAGAAAACTTAATGCAATGGCAGCACATATAGACACATTATTTTAGTACATATCTAGCTTTGCTGTGATGTGTAATGACAATATAAACATATATTCCTGTTCATTAGAATGAAAAGGACTATAATGATGAAAAGAACTGCTGTAATCAGGCCCCATCTTATCTCAAAGACCTTATAGTTCCATATCACCCCAATAGAGCACTTTGTTCTCAGACTGCTGGCTTACTTGTGGTTCCTAGGATACTTAAAAGTAGAATGGGAGGCAGAGCCTTCAGCTTTCAGGCCCCTCTTCTGTGGAACCAGCTCCCAGCTTGGATTCGGGAGACAGACACCCTCTCTATTTTCAAGATTAGGCTTAAAACTTTCCTTTTTGATCAAGCTTATAGTTAGGGCTGGATCAGATGACCCTGAACCACCCCTTAGCTATGCTGCTATAGGCCTAGGCTGCTGAGGGGGTTCCATAATGCACTGTTTCTTCTCATTCACCTTATTTACTTGTTTATACTTCACTTTGTATTTAATCATTAATATTAATCTATGCCTCTCTTCCACCGCATGTCTTTTGTCCTGTCTCTCTACCCTCAGCCCCAACCGGTCGCAGCAGGCTCCCTGAGCCTGGTTCTGCTGGAGGTTTCTTCCTGTTAAAATGGAGTTTTTCCTTCCCACCATCACCAAGTGCTTGCTCATAGGGGGTCGTTTTGACTGTTGGGTTTTCTCTGTGTTATTGCAGGGTCTTTACCCACGATACAAAGCACCTTGAGGTGACTGTTTGTTGTGATTTGGCGCTATATAAATAAAATTGAATTGAATTGAATTGAAATAATTGACAAAAGTGAAGTCTGAAGATACGATAATTATTTCAAGAAATAAAAAATCATTATTTCTAACCTTGTCAGTGCGTATATTATTTCCACTTTGCAGCTCACAGTTGATGAATGCAAGTATGACTTTACTTGAAATGTGAACATTTTTGGTTGACCCCAAACATTTGAGTGGTAGTGTATATTTTGGTTGAAAATGTTTTTTTTTCTCTGAGCATTTAATGATTTATAAATTAATATTAGCACATTAATATCCCTTCTAAACCCACTGGAAGCCAGTATAAAGATTTATGAATGTTTACTGCAGCAGCAGAGTGAGTCTGCAGAGTAGTAGAGTAGGGGTCTGGTGGGAAAACTAAACAAGGGGCCACTGCTGAGATGAAGACAGGAATGATTTTTTCTAAATATTCTAGGGACGTGAACGTGCTAATTATTTCTAGATGATAAAAAACAAACAAACAAAAAATTATTGGCTTAATGTAACACCAACATTTCTAAATCTGACTTTAGTCCTGGGCTCAAGTTACTTCCATAAGGTGGGTTTAGAGGAATCTAAATAACTGATTTGGCCTAAAAGTAGCAATAATAAAGCACACATAAAAATAAAGCCACATGAACTGAATCCTAGATTAATATTGATGTGGCACTGATGTGTTCAGTTTCATAATGTGTTCAGTTTTATGACTGTTCAGCGATGCTGTCCAGCCAACCATAACCACTTGAGCATGATAGCACGTGGCCATATATTTTTTTCTCATCTATCTAGAACAATTTTCTGGTTCTGAGTGTTAAAGGCTGCTTTAGTTTCCTGCAGCACTGCCAGGCATTTCTTTTAAATCACCAATGAGATGAAAGTTACTTGTAGTTTAAAATGCTTTGAGTGATCAATAAGACTGAAAAAGAGCTAAATAAATGCCAGTCCATCCCAAAGTTATATAGAAACTTTATCAACTGAGTCTGAAGCTGGGTAAGACAGAATTGAAATTCTAAAAACTCACTCTAGTTAAACTGAACAGAATGAACTTCCTCAAAAATTAAAGCATCTAGGGTGCATGACAGATGATAAAGAAGCAATGAAAGGAATGCAAAGCTATAATAAAATCACACCAGTTACCTCATTATCACCCAAGGTTGTAATATCCATTGGTGTTTGGCTTAGAAACCTATTATTCAATTCAATTTCAAATTCAATTTTACTTATATAGCACCAACTCACAACAGCAGTCACCTGGAGGCGCCTGTTATCTCTACAAAATTGCTATAGCAGCATACCAATGACTGTGGCACATTTTTTACAAATCTACAGCTCACAGGAAAACAGAGAGCAGACTGGATGTTTGGTCAACCTTGTAGAGAGGCTGATTCCTGTGAGAGTAAAGGAGGGAGGATTGAAGACAGATAAACATACAGTTACATACTGTACACTGGGAGAAAGGGCACATCTGTCATCTTTCACGCCTGGACTGTTGCTACCACAGAGCCACAGACTGCATTTATTTATTAATTATCACTGCAGCACTGTGCATGCCCAATCACATAAATCCATGGCTGGTGTATCCCAGTTCTTACATTTGCAGTGTTATAAAATACAAATGCTGGATTTGAGTGAAACGCCATATCTTATTATTGTTTATAGCTGGTCTGCCTACCCTCGGCTATTCATTTGAGTGAGAGAAATACTCATCTATTTCTTTGGGGAGAACAGACCATTTGCAAAGGTATGGTAAAAAAATGAATGGTGACTTAAAATGATGCTGACCTTGATGTTTGCTTATACCCGATTCACCCAAAACAAGGAAAACATTTAGCCAAGATTTGCTTGACTTTTAGTTCAAGCTCATTTCTGCTTTTTTTTTTTGTTGTACTTAATGGAGCTCGCAATTGCAACCAAAAAAGGTTGCTTCACCGCAAGTATCGGCTGGTAATCATGATAATTGATTGTTAATGATGTTAATTAAAAACTCTGACCATCAGTAGGTGAACTTTATATTATTTCTACTTCTTAAAAGTAACAGAATAAGGGAAAATGGTTAGACTATTTATTTATTAATATAAGAGATGATTTAATATGAATAGAAATGTAATGCAGTGGTTTAATTTATCTCACAACATGCTTATAGTAGAATTGTGATGTATCATAAGGCATGTGACTACTTCAAAGCTGTATAATACTTAATACTTAACTTTAGGAAGACATTTTAAATTCAGGCTACAGAGTGTACTATCATGCTTAACAGCGCTTTAGTTTTAATTACAGACGAAACGACTTTCGCCTTAAGCACAGAAAACTGTAATGTACTCTCATGACCTTATAGATATAGATTGTAGTTATTAAAATATTAATATGCCGTCGGTTTATGTCGTCCTCACCTAGCTTTCAGAACGAGCATTTCGCTGCAGTGCATAGCAGTACAATCTGAGCTTGGAAAAATAGCAGTATGTCTCCAAAACGGGTTGTAATTTATTCCTTACACGCGATTGGTCATAGATCGATGCGCGCTCTCGACGCTCCGTGGTGGCGCGCCCGTGAATCTGAGCACCGCTTGGAGAAGAGGAGATGAGAGACTGAGACAGAGAGCTGTACCACACCAAGTGTCCACCGAATGTCTGCCTCCTCACGTTGCCAATGAATACCCCTCGCATTCCTATGTCTGCCAGTTGACATACTGAAAGCAAAGGACAAGGCTTCCATCCCTGCAAGGATTCAGGAGTCCTACAGCGGGTTGTGTGTTTTTCAGGTAAGCACCCCCTTCTCCTCCCGTGACCGACGTCGCTGTGTTTTCTGTGTATTTAAGCGGCGTTCAAGAAGATAAGGGACGCGGGCGTTTCGCGGTAGCTGTCCAAGGTGCTGAGACGGGCAACGGGTTGTGGTAAGAAAAGCACAATATAGTAGAGCCAACGGCCTCATGTTAAGAGCGGGTTACATGACTTCGCTGTTCGTGTTGCAGACTAAACCTCCTAAGGATGTCGTGTGGGTGTCGTAAGGGGAAGAAAGAATGATGAAGCTGTAATGTGCATACCGTATCCGTTAGATTTGCACAGTCTTGCACATTTTGACTATGGCTGCTCTATCCGAATGCACGTATCCAGGCTGCATTGTAGAGTAGCCTACCTCCTCCAGGGACGGTGTGTTGTTTTACTGCATTTACCACTGTCAAGGTCCGGGTCTATATCCCACCTTATCTTGCGATTGCAACCTTACGTTGCATCCACAGTATGTGCCATGTAGGGCGTGAAAGAACTCTCCGATGTAAACAAATGGTCAAATGGTCAAAGATGACTACATTTTACATAGTGGTGCCCTGTGAATTCATCTGAGAAAAGAGTAATAGTAGGTTAGCCCTTCCATCCACCTATCACTGCTTTTCATTTTGAACTTTTGCCCCGTTCATTGGGAATGTGTACTGTACCAGTAACCACACTTTGTTTTAAAGCAACCACCTTTTTCTTAAAAATGTCCTTGTTGAGACCTTGTGAAATGTCAAAAACCTGTACCCAAATTGGAGCTCTGAACATCTGTTCCCTTTTGAAGTATCAAATACACTGAAACATGATGTAGCCCACAAGCCTGTAAATTGCTCTCTTCTTGGCAAAGGTAATTACAAGTCACGTTCAGGCTTCATTGTTTTTCTGATGAGCCAAAATATCCATTCTGTCCACAACAGGAGCACCTGACATTTCCTCTGGCAGATTTACTAGCTGGATCATGGCACAGACCAACAGCAGTGGGCAGGGGACCAATGGGGTAGCAGATGAGTCCCCAACATGATAGTGTACAGAAAGGTAAGGCAGCTGCTATTTTTAGTCTGCATGTGTGAGGGAGAGTGTAAGCATGTGTGTCTCTCTTGCATCAATTTACTCAACGACGAGCTACGCAGTGGAAATTGCTGGTACTAATGACAAGACAATGTTTTTGTGGTATGGCTGATTTAGGATTGAGATGCTACATAAGCTTAATGAAAACATTGAGAGTAAATGCAATTTTTGCTCTCACAACATACATGAAATCAAGTGTAGAATCATAATTTTTATTGCATATATGTTGGATCTTTTTTGGATGTTTTTGGCATTCTTTCTTTTTTTTTTAAAGGAAGCCCACTGTACTGGTGTATTTTCCTACTTATTCTGCTACTACATTAGAGAATTGGGAGAGGGTTAGAAGTGAACTGTCACACTGCTGAGACACCTTGATCCAGCACTGCTAAGCCATTAAACAGTTTCACAAAATAATAATAATCTGCAGACAAGATAACATGTGTTGCCTTGAGAATTGAGTTATAGTTTTTTAGAAAAACTTTGACACTGACATTATATTGTAACACACAGATATAAAAGGTTATGTGCACTGCTCCTTGCTGACTACACTGATTTAGATACAATGTTTTCTTTGCTTTATACAAAAGCAGTAAAGCTAGATTTAAGATTAACCCACAAATAAAGAAAATTGCTTTTGCTACCACCGGGAGTGGATTCTGTTCCCTGGTGGCACTGCCATTGCCTAATGGCTAGATTTTTCTGATCTGCTTTATTGTTAAACATGCATATGTTACAGCATACACAAGCAAAAGCCAATGCTTAATATGTAAGCACCGTTGGATTTTGACTTACAGTGACCTGCAAATTGATTAAACATATAGAGCAACAGTGGCCTGTTTTTACTTCAGTCTCTCAGATGCACCAGTGAAGCGATAATTTTCTCATCTTACTCGTGGATGACTCAACCATGGAGTGAATGTCTTCATTTCATTCTCTTCAGCCATCAGCAAGAGCTGCGATAGCCTCTGCACACCACGGAAAGGATACGCTTAGCATGGTGTCATGGATTGACGGTCTTTTATGGCGCTCACAGCGTGTAAGGCAATATTACTGCCAGTGTGGGTGAAGACTTGCTGGATGTGGTGTGGTGCGATGTTTGCAGCAGGAAGGACCGCTTTGTTATTTAGGAACTTCCAAAAGTAGGATGTCAGACTCTGAGGCTAGATTGTTCATTAAAGAGGCCTAATAATGAGGATAATGGAGATGGATGGAGGCATGTGTCTAGTTTTGTCAGTTCAATCTGTGGAGACAAGGGAAGAAGTCTGTCATTAAATTTCATTTCAACATGATACAGTACCATAATATGCGAAATGCATGGAAAACTAGTTGCATCCTGATTTGTGCATCAAATATTGACTTGGGGCCTTTCCAGCTTTTCAGTTGCATGTGATGTTGCTTCTGTTTTCTTGCTATTGATCTGCTTCTTTGATTATACTGTGAAGCATCTGTGAAACAAGGAAAAATCCTTAGAGTGTGTCCTCATTTGGCAGATTTTACTGTACCTTCAGCAGCTAAACTTTGTGGTTTTTTGATTATCATTTTTTTCAACATAATGAGTGAAGACTGATTTCAGACTACTCTGTTCTAAAAAATTTTGGCCAGACTGCTACTTTAGTCATACAGCTTCTTCAGTTCTCACCACTTGACCACACATGGCCACGGTTTGGTTTTGTACATCGACTGACCTAGATACTTTGCAGAATGAAAGACTGTGGTGAAGGCAGCAAGGATGGTCCTGTTTCTGGAGAGGGTTTAACGCAAACTGGAATTGGAGGAGCACTCTCTGTATAAACATGCGGATAATGCCATGATGAACAGGCGCCCTAAATGCTTTTCAGAAGGAGATGACTTGGCAGAGGTGTTGCAACCCACATTGAGAGGGCAACACTAAGATGAGCTAAAGTCTCAAGTGGGAAACATTCTTTTATTCTCTGTTTTGCTGCTTAGACCTCTCGTACATCCATATCAAAAATACATAGTAGAAACTCTCAATAAATTGTGAACAACTGGCCACATCTACTTGACAGTTGCTAGTAGTATATAGATGTGGAAGGATTATGTAATTGAGCAGAGGGAGTTTTATGCTTGATGACAGGAGATAGTGGTTTGATAGTCAATCCACAGGGAGCCTAACTATATCCTTTATATTCTCTCTGGCACATCTACCCCTCCACTCCTGTCATTAGTGTCTAATGAAAATGGATGGTTGAGCTGAGGTGTTGACCTGCTTGTTGTGAGATGTGTGCAGAGATGTCTTTTTTCTTCAAGGACACATTCAAATGCCTTGCTTAGATGCATGTACAGATGTACTGAAAATGGAAAAGCGTGCACACACAGTTAAAGGGGAATACATGCAGAAATACAAGCACAAACACACACAGCTGGCTTTTTGATAAACTGATTTATTGGCAACAGTGACCCTGAAATTTTACACACCCACTATAGGAATCAAAAGGCAACACTAACAAGTAAAATGTCAGAACTCCTCCAGTTAATAAAAAGATGCCAATGAAGTGTTCAATCAATGGACTCAATGGATAAACACTATACGAGGGACTGAGTGTATAATAGCCCTTTTTAAAGTCTTGCTGCTCAAACATTAAACGATTGAGGCTGATATCATGAAGTGTACCTGGGTTGTCTCAATACATGCATTTTCATTTCTGCTCACATGTGTACAGCATAAATGATACTATGATGTGTGTGTGAGCATGTGTGTATTCTTTATGTAGGGCAAATGTTGCTAAGAGAGAGTTCTGAATTTTTTATGTGAGCCTAAAACAGCTCTGTTCATAGCCACTCGGCATGAGGAGGGAACATTATCTCTCACCAGCTAGAGCTTTGTGTGTGTTTGTGTCTCTCCATATACATGTGAGTGTGTATGTGAAATCTGTAATTAAGGGAGCAGTAGGTAATGGGAGATAGTAGTCTACTTAATCTATCTATCTATCTATCTATCTATCTATCTATCTATCTATCTATCTATCTATCTATCTATCTATCTATCTATCTATCTATCTATCTATCTATCTATCTATCTATCTATCTATCTATCTATCTATCTATCTATTTATGATTCATTCATTCATTACTGGGACTCAGTGCAAGATTAGATAAATGTTTAATATTACATAATTTTTGCAATAAACTGAAGCCTGATCTTGTCTCTGTTGTGCTGTATCTGACAGCTGATGCACCAGCTCACTCTTATTTACATCTGAGCTGCCGATGGGTATCCAGTAATTGTTCTTCCAGCTGCCAGTTTGGGTTCTATCTCATGCAGAGCTGCCAAATAAATAAATAAAATAAAAAATAAAAAAATTAACCTACACACACACACACACACACACACACACATATATATATATATATATATATATATATATATATATATATATATATATATAAAAAATTCCAAATAATTCCCCACTCGCCCTGTGGGCAGCTTTTGTCCTCCAAGCTCAGGTCCTCTACCAGAGGCCTGGGAACTTGCAGCATCCTGCGAAGTATCTTAGCTGTTCTCAGACGTTGTTCCTGGAATCTGCTGGAGCCATTCTCCCAGTCTGGGGGTCATTGCCCCGAGTGTTCCAATTGCCACGGGGGCCACTGTTACCTTCACCTTCCACATCCTCTCTAGCTCTTCTCTACTGTAGTGGTAACATTACTGTTTTGGAATTAATGGTTCCAAAACAGTAATGTTAGTGGTTTGAATCCCAGCCAGGGCATGCATCCAGTATGGGTACCCCAGGCATTACCCAAGCTACCCAAGCCTACCTCAGAATATGAGTGAGAGATACTGGCTCTGAGATTGCCTGGATTAACAAGGTCTGTGTCAGGTGTTAAGGAACAAGGACATACTGATGATATACTGGCTACTGAAATATGCACATGCAGCTCCCAGTTTTTTAACCTTTAGTCAGTAAATTTTATACTCTGCTGCCTATGCCTATGGCTGTGTTAAGAGTGTTTTACTTAGAAGTAATTGGTCTTTGGTGAAACCCGGTCTTTTCTACTAAGTAATATACTGCAATGTGGTCTTACAGTATTAGGGCATACATCATTAGATAAAATATGTACTATATGATAAAACCTTAACTATGACTTTTATATTGAACTTCTTTAAAAAAATACAAAAACTCTGTAGGATACTTTTGATTTATGCATGGTTCAGATTCACACACAGCAGTCAAAAGGGTTCATATCACATGACCAAATACTATGTAGCAACTACCAAAGAATTCAACTATGCCTTTCCTGTTTTAGTAGACCTCTCCAAAAATAGCTTTAGCATTTAAAATATGATAGGAATGATTTGTCTTGTGAATAATGTTAAAAATTATTGTAAATATTTCTTTAGAAGTGTATTTATACACTTTCTCTGTGTTTTATGCTTCAGAGATTTCTGTCATTTACAGTTTTGTAAAGTGTATTGATGCTACACTGCACTTAGTGAACCTTGGTGATGAAGTAAAGAACAAACAGAAATGACAAATAGGGCAAAGATATTAGTGCGTGCTATTGATTTGTCAATTGATTAAATGCTTGTATACAAGAGATCATTTTGCAAGAACAAGACAGTCTTTCTGCTCTGCATCACAGCAGTACAACAGTAATAGAATAGTGTTACATGATACAGAACTGCAACCATTATTAACCCTCTTGAGGTGTTGGCCACTGTTTTCATGTTATTGGTGTCTCAGATCTGTTGAATAGGAACAAAATTAGGCGCATAGTATGCAATCAAGTGATTGATTTTTATGTGTGATGCTGTAATCCTATATGATATTGTAGATCATTTAAAATAATAGATGTAAACAGTATGTTTTTTCAACCATAGGTTTGTTTGCTCAGGTCTATCATGATCTCTTCAAAATTATAACTCAAAGTGCAGGTAAAAAACAAAAGCATACATATTAAAATTTAGTTTCAATTGGTACAAATCCATTTCCTCCCTGGAAACCATTTTTCAATTTAGTTCTAAGCTGCATCTGTCAAACCTGCCCTATATCAGCGTGCCCTGTTATCAATACAATTTCCCAACCATCCTACATTTGTTCATGAGTCATAAAGCAGAGGGAACTGAATACATTTTCAGCATTTTCTCACTTAAGTGCAAGATTGAAGGGTTCTTGTACTGCCTGTCTCTCTCAGGCTGCAATCAGAAGATCACTAAGACCGGGAGAATGAGAGTTGGGGGGGGGGGTAGGTGGGATGATCTATAATTGCCAGATCAGAGAGAAATCTTTGTATGTGAAGTAGGGCTCTTTGTATGTCAGCTTGCTAGCCAGGCGATTTCTCTTCCTGTGTTTGAAAACACACATTCTTTTTTTGCACACAGTGTTGAGGGAATGTGTTGGTGTTTGGCCCCCACTTTTGGGTGGAAAATTTGCGCTTATGGCTTTGTGTATCAAACTAATCCATTTCTCTTGTATTTGCTGATGTCAGTAGCTAAACGATAATTAAAGGTGCTGCCATTAGAGACACATGCTACAGTTCATAGTAGCGTAGTTTTGTTATCTCATCAGTCTACTGGAAGCTACAATAATCCACACAGCCATGCTATATAACTGCTACTGTATATTCAACAAATACCAGGAGTGACTGGAGGATAATGTGAATAGATACATTTTTGTTCTTTAAGGAGACATGCCATAAATAAACACAAAGGCACACAGAGGATATATACACACAGTAGGTGGGAATATCACAGCAAAATCATAGGCTAATATTTTGTCTCTTATGCCATATGAATTCTAATAAGAGTTCTTTGCAAGCAACTGGTCAACATTAGTAATTATTAAACCCTATAGCAAGCTGCATAAAAATTGAAACATCCTAAAAACTGGACAAAGGGCCGAGAGTGGAAATAGGGAAGGGCTGAGGAAGGAGCGGTGGATTTGCGAGGCACCTCTGCAACAGAAGAACTCAAGAGGTAGTGGACTTTCCCCCTCTCCAGAATCTCCTGAAGCAGACATTAATCTGGTAGAGGATCACGATGGTCCCAAGCCTTATCAGTTCAAGCTGTTGGCTCCAGCCCCAGTATGCCCAAAGCCAGGGCTCAGAGGCAATGCAAGTGTAAGAGAGAAGCCAAATGAGTTGAAGAACCATCGTACCATTTGCTGAGTCAAATTATATGAGGCTTTGGAGAGAAAAATTTAAGTTCAGTTGTGCTTCTACAGCTGTCAGTAGCACACATTCATACCATTGTGGCAAAATTGAAAAACACTAGGCTGAAAAAAACCAATGTAAGCTCATGAAGAGTTCCCATTTGATAATGGGGTCGGTTTTACAGGCTTCGGGGTAGGTGCTCAATGGAGATTTTTTTTTTTATCATATACATTTTTAATGTAAATTTAATGAAATATTTGACTGTATGTCAGCATTGGCTTTGTGATGTTCATGATGAGTGATTTCAAACCATGAAATTCAGATTTTTATAAACTGATTAATAACAATGCCATATCATTTAGAGCTAATAAAATTTGTGTGTAATGCTTCTTTAAACCTGTACTTTGTTTTAATTCAAACTATCTCTAGTTGTAGTCTCTGACTGTTTTTTGAAAGCATTAAATTGTTTTTGTAATAGCAAATTAATACTGGGGTTAGTCTTTGTATTTGCCCCTTCTATTAAACAATACAATGAAGCTTCTAAAAAAACTTCAAATACAGTATTCCTTTGCGGCAGCTACAAAAAAATCTCATGGTGGCCACTCTACTACATACAACTATGTGTGCTAAATGTACTGTATTATTGTGTAAATACTTGCTAACTGGGAGTTAAAGGACAAGTTTTACATTTCTGCACAAATTCTCTTTTCTGTACCCATGTTAGATTTTTGTCTGTTAATGTCTGAGTAACTTTTACAGTCTTTACAATGTCAGCTAAAGTAAGCTAATCTTCTCCTGAGAATCAATCTTCTCATCTTACTTTGGCAAGAAATAAACCCCTTTTTAAAGAATAAAATAAACTATCTCTTTGTTTTAGGTGACCTGGCTGAGGGCACTGAATGACCAAGATCAAAGGCCTTAGATTTCTTGCACTCCAACTAGACTTTTCTGCACTGGAGATAAATGTTGCAAGTCAACATGTATCATCACAATCATAGGCCAGTGTTATGTAGCAAAAATTAATTTGCTACATAACATTTAATTTGAATGCATGGTGATGGTTTTGAAAGCACTGTGAAGTCAGTGAGTAAAAACTTAGGCCCGTCTTGCTCTAAGCCTTTCTCTCTGTGTATGTCTGCCACAGCTGGAGTCTTTAGGCCTGTCTGTTAGGGTTATATAATGGTCTAAGAAAGCTTGGGCATTAAGACAGAGGTTGACTCAGGCTGCCTCGTCATTTAATTCCAGCTCAACATTTAGATAAAGATTACAGGAGTGCCCCAGAGTTGTGAATGAATTCTCTGCCATCGCTGGTGTAATGGGCTCAATGAGGACAGAGAAAAAGAAAAAAATAAGAGGAGTAAAATATAGAACAAAACAGTGAAGCTGATAGTTTTATCTTAATTCTTTGATTTCTCTACCGTCACAGTGTGTCCGTACGTCACGTCCATCCGAAACCTCTATGTGTCCTTCTCCTCGCCTTGTTTGTAACTGTGTCCCTCCTTTCTTGACCCTCCAACACTACAAACACTATCTGCATGTAAATGGGTTCCATGCAGCCTCTGCTTCTAATGTACTCCCCAATCACTTCTAGTGAAGGCTCACTCCTTCCTACTCACCATCTACTGTGTATAAATCCTCTGTGTCTGCTAACTATAAAAGCTGGTTATCTCTTTTGCTCCTCAATTTGCTCTAAAATATCTTAACTACAAGATGCATTTAGTGTATAGTACTAGGTGATTATTATCCAATTAAGGACAGGATGACAGCATTGTCTTTATTTCCTGTTGTGGTGTACAACAGATAAGACAGAATGGTTACTTTATCATGTGTTAGTTTATTTTTTGTGACTTGGATACAGTTTTAGGACGTTATAATTTTTGAAGACATCAGATTCATTATGTGATACACAAACCACAACACCATCAGCTAATTACTCTTAACTGCTTTTTTGTAAATGTCATTGCCTCTCAAATCATCAACCAAAGTATTTAGCAGAAGCAGAATAAAATTATTTGAGGGATGCTGTTCTCAAACAGTATACATTTCATAGCAGCCCCAAAGCAAAAAAATCACATTTGCACATCAAGAGTGTTTAAAAGTAAATAGAAATGAGAATTTTTTTCCTGCATTACTTCTCTACCGTGTATTTTAGCAGCTTGAAGTAAAAGTGGTCTATCTTTAAAATATTCTTGCACTTTCTGTCTTCTGTCTGCTCTGCCTGTGCAAACTTGAGAAAACATTTCTCTCAGTCCCAACTTTTTTTTTCTTTTTTAATCCCAGTTTCCATCACTGTCTCTGGCTCTGGTGTTCACACTTTGCCCTCTCATTTCTGTCTCTTTCATTCCCACCTCCCCCCTTCTGTCTCCCCTCCCACTCTCGTGCCCTCTTTTGTTCAGATTCAGGTCTTTGATGTTTCTCATATACTCACCATTTCAAACTAACTTTCTCTCTTTGTCTCTCTCATGCGGTCCCTGACACACACGTGCACTCTTACCCCTTGTCCACCGACAGCACCACAAGTGAAACATCTATCCACCTCTGCCTCGCTGTCCCCCTCTCTTACATCCCTCGCCTCTCTTTGAAGTCATCTGAACCCTAGTCAGAGCCCATGCCAATCCAGTCAGCTTTTATCCTCACAAAGAGAAAAAGAGAGGAATGTATTTAGACCCTGCTGGAGCATAGTCATCACTCCTCCTGTGTGAAGTGATTCACTCGTGACTCATAGCTTTATTGGGAACTCTCTCTAAACAAACAACCATTGGATGTGGCATTTTCATCCAAATTGACTGGAACTGTAACTGAGAGTGCCGGTCTGATTGTCCTCCTGCAGCTTGGTGCCCCTCTCAACAATAAGGAGTCGCGCTCTAAGAAATGGTCATGTCTCAGTGGTTAGCCTGCTATGACTGAGTGCCAGTGAACAAATCCAATAATAAAAGTCAAACAGCAATTGTTCCAAAGGGTACATTTTCATATATTGGAGATGTACATTTTAATTTTCCTAACAGACAGAAACACACCTTTGTTTAAATCTGCACACATCTGAGCTCATCAGACACACACTCTCTAAGCTTGCAGGTTGGTGTGTTCTGAGCAGCTTCCACCTGCAGCCTACTGAGGCTCGCAGCTTCACACCATTAGTTCAGCTTAGCAAGCACAGTTATCCACAGCACAGCCTAGTCTATAAAGCTCCCGCACCATCTTGACTCAACCTGCTGCTGTTTTTATTTAGCATCTTGTGCATTTCAAAAAAACGTAGCTTACTAATGAGTCTCCATTATAAACAAAATGCTTGCATCTGTGGTGTGAGTTTGGAAATACTTTTGCGATATAGATAAAATTACATAACTGCTGTTGTGTTAACCACAAATACTTTGCTCATACCACCACTTTCCTAACATAATGCAGTTCGAGCAAACAAATATGGGATTTAATAAACTTAGCTTGCTGGTTATACATTCAGACAATGAGCCCGAAGCAGGATATATTATTTCATCATATTTTAAGACTTGTAGGTGCACCTCAAATAATTATGCAGCTATAAAATGTTAGGAAGTAAATTACAATCTAGATGTCCCCATTATATATATATATATATTGTTCAGGAAAGACAATAATAATGTAAACAATAACAATCAAATACATTCTAACTATATTGACAATTGAAATGCATATTAACACGCACATTTCACTTTACCTTTATTTGAGTTATTTTAGCCATGCAGCTAGGCAGAAAGATTTTGTGGGTGGCCAATGGTGGTCTGAACTGGTCTGGTCTACCACTTACAGACTGACTAACTATTGAAAGGATGATATTGATTAATTATTATTATAATTTTTTTGCTGCTAGAATTTAGCTTGAAGCACAGGTTCACACCAGTTCTAAAACAGTGCTACACATGTTCTTTTCAGGCATAATATGACCAAAATCCAGTTTCTTCCATTAGGCATTCCTATCTTGATCATCATTATTTTAATACTTTGGTTCTCAGACACTGACCCCTAACAGTGTCTCATCTGCTAATTGAGATGACATTCCTGGACAATGCTTTGGGAATGGATGTGCTTTCTCCTGCCCTCTGTTTTGTTTCTGCTGTGGTAGCTAGTGGCTGTTCAAATCAGATCCCCATGACAACCACACCAGCAGTCTGTCAAATGCTATTATCTCGAGCACTTCAACAATGTGTCCAGCGCAAAGTGACAGGACATGAGTTTGTATATGTGTGTATGCTTTCTTTTCTGTGCCTTTGCTGGTCCATGTATACGAGCAAAACATTCATACACTTTAAAGAGTCGTGCCCAGTCCTGGAAAGCGCGCAGTGTTGTGTCCATCGGAGCATTTTTCACCAAAATCTTTTCTTTGTGACTACATGAATAAAAGGTGGACAATAGCAGTAACTAATTTCAGTAAGATTTTCTCAAGTGAATAACTAGCATACTTTTATTTTTCTGCCACTTTGAGTTTTAACTCAAAATTATAACTGCTAAGTTTCACCAGTAAACATTCTGTCTTGTATTTTACTGGATTGCATTGATTTAAAAATCAATTCACGCAGTTATATGATTGTACAGCTCATGACAGCTGAAGGCCTGCACCTTAACCAAGTATAGCAACAATTCAATTAAATTTACACTGTTTTTCTAATAAAAATATGTCCAGAAAGCATTGTTGTTATACAGAAATATGTTTGTTAGAAAAACATAAACAAACCTTTTGACACAGAACTGTTCTTTTCACCCTGACAGAAGTGAGTGATCTTATGACAAACTGACACAATCACATCAGTTTCTGTTCATCCATTAATAACTTAGAAGTCGTAATAGTAACAATATTGTTATTTTATTTGTACAATTGGTTCCCATCTGTGCATATTTATAGCAAATAGATTTATAACAAAATATTTTGCACACCACTTGAATATGGGCTTCAGATCCATTGCGGTCCCCACTTGAGACCATGGTTGTAAATGAATTAGATTTAGATGTGTATGGTTATTATGCCACAGCTAATCACCAATCAGATTGCTTGATTTAATTAATGGGTTGGACTGGGATTAATGCCAGGCTTTGTCTCTCTCTCTCTCTCTCTCTCTGTCTCTCTCTCACACACACACACACACACACACACACACACACACACACACACACACACACACACACACGGTTGGCCCTTTATATACTTTATATGCGTGACCCCTCGTTATAGTTGTCCAGACTTTCTGAAAGCCTTTCAAAGGTTTTCTTTCTACAAAAGCTGCTTTTTTTTTTTTTTTTTACCCATTTTCACTCCAGTCCTTGTGACTGATAATTTCTGTTTGTTAAACTTAACATTGACCTTTGAGCCATTCAAGCATAAAAAAGGCACACAACTCAAGGGATGAACCAGTGTTGTGTCTACACATAACACACAGTTCAGCAAAGAACTGATTGTAAATTTTTGCCTTTAGGCACTTAGTTACTAGTAACTGGTTGCTGCCTTGGCATGGTGTGCAGTGTCCTTAAAAAATCTGAGGACAGCTGGATTAAAAAAATCAATGACAACAGGTCTAATGGAGTGAGGAATCCAAATTTTTAGTACAAATCATCATCAATATGTATTGAGGAGGTTAGCAGAACAGTACAACAGTGAGTCTCTACAGTTAGCTGTGAAACATGGTGGAGGTGCTGTAATGGTTTAGGGCTGCATTTCAGCCAGTGTTATTGTTATTGTTACTTTTATTTGATAACTGATTATTTTGTTCATCACTGATAACAGAGCACAGTGTTTATCCCATTTTCTCTCTCCTGCTCAGTTTGTAAATCAGTGTGCAGATATTGATATAACAATATTTGCCATCACCCAGTAAAACCCCCTTTACAGAGACATTCGTGTGCTGGACAAAGGAGACAATTTTTTTATTCCAACTTTAAACAAAAGGGGGAAAAAAAGACAAGGTCAGATTTAACAATACATTTTGATAATGAGGAAAATGCTGCTCTATTCCTTGCACTGGGCTGACTTGATTTGTTGATTTTAGTTTGTCTTTGCTTGTGCCAATGAAGCCTTGTGTATACATGAATGAGCTGGTACTGGAGCAAGTGAGAGGATATGTCAGAGTGAGGATGACAAGGTCTGGCATTAAGGCAGCTGTCCTGTATGAATGTATCAACTGAGGCATTTTTATTTCCCTGTGGTCTCATTTACAGCATCCCACGTTTCATGCTCATATCTGAAAACCTGACAGTGTCAAAGTCAATTCTTATGCATTACCTAGCAGTGGTTAAGTTTTAATGGTACCTCATTTTGATTTAGTGAGATACTGTAGCTTTCCATCTTTCCGTCTGTCACCATATTAATGGTTTCTACCTGATGACAGTCTGAAGCACTCCACAATTTTCTGTCTTCATTTTGAAATGTTCAACAAAGCCTATCGTCTATAATCTTCATTGCTTTGTAGTTCAAGTGTCACTTGCGTCAGATAGTCTGGCCTTATTGGCTTATTGCCTATCCTGACTGGTGTGTCCTCTGAAGTGTGCATGTGTGTGTCCTGTCAGACACCCAGCCCTTGTCCTGTCTCTGTTCTGCAGACAGGAGGAGTAAGAAGAATGTCAGCCTGCCAGTATCCAGCTGCTTCTTGCTTATTGGTATTCGAAGCACATAGAAACATAGAGCCGTCCTGAGTGTCTGTTGCACGTGCCAAGGAGGAATGTGGGAAATGAGGGGATAGAGGGAGAGAGGGTGATGCCTCTTCTCTCTCATGCTATCTAGATCTAAAAATAGAAAGCATCCTCCTTTCTTTTCTATTCCCGGTGCAGTTCTGTTTCCATACCCTGTCTCCCTTTCTGTTTCCCCTTCTCTGTTTTCCTCTCATGATTTTCCTCTTTTTTCCTTGTCCTTCTGTTTGGTCTAAACATGGTCCCAGGGGCCTGGTGACTCCTCAAGTGTAACCCCTCATAGATTGGACCCCGTTAATGGCTTGCCTTGATGAAGAAGGGGTGATTTCATTTGATGCTATCAAATTCTCATGGCCAGACTGCACTTTTTAATCATCAAAATTGAAAGCAAGATTATTAAATGCTTCCAAGTACAAATTTTCTTATTGCCAACAACGGCTAATTGCTAACCACAAGTAAGTGCTGGAATCACAGCAAAGGGCTTTGAAAAACTATCTTAAACCAATTTAAAATCTATCATTATTATTTGATCAAAATACAGATTTGTAAATGTAATTGTGATTGGCTGCTCAGTAATGCTTTAGTCTTGGAAAACTTTTGCACAGTACATCTGAAAGTAATGCAACTTTCTTCTTCATTTATCTGCTAATTTATGATAGCACACAGTTGCTGTTTAAGTGATGAAATCATGGTAGGTGGGCAGGAGGGATATTGGGTTTCAGTGGATTATGTTCTAGCACATGCCTAACCTTGGCTTAGTCATCGCGCCCACTGCCCGCCCACTAAGAAGATGAGAGTGAGTGAGAGATACAGCGAGAGTGTGAGTTAGAGAGAGAGCGAGGCCTTGCCCCCGGAACACTATCCCACCACCATCCAGGAACACCATGTCATAGTGGATTTAGAGACAAACAGTAAGAATACTCAGCCAACTAAATAGTACAGAAAAGTGAAGAGGGTTGAGATAATACCTCAAAAATAATGCATAACAGTGATGTGATTAACGCAACCATTTAAGACAGTAAAAACAGAAGCAATACAGCACAGATAAGTATAAGCCCTGGGTCAGTTGTGCAAAAGTGCAAACAGTTTTATAGTAAGTTTGCTACTTACTGACCATGTTGTTACTTCAGCCTACAACAAAATTAATACTAGCACTTATACTAAAATTAGTGTGCTGCTATAATTACTACAGTGGCTGCTAGTGTAACGTCAGTTGCTATTACAGCACACAAACAATATACATGGAATCACTTTGCAGCATTTTATTGTATTAAATACATAGATTGCCGTTGTCACATTTTTTACACAGAGAAACACTGGCATTAATTTTAGGTAGTTTCTCTCCATTCAACACAGGAAAAGCCTTTTTTAAAAAAATCTCCACCATCTTTAGCTCTTCAGCGCTTTATGTTTCAGCCACTTGCTTTAACTTTCTAAGAGTGAACCAAAAACAGCAAATTTGCAGGCAGTAACACAAAAACATTGAGCTGCATGGTGATACTGATTAGAGCTACCTTAATATAAGCATTTATTTAGCTGTGATATATAGACAGATACAATTATCCTGAAAGTTTATGACACATCATTAGAAAAACTGCTAAAGTTCTTGGTACAAGTTTATGTCTAGAATTTATGTCATAACTAAGTAAGAACTTCTGCATTGTTTGATTTTTTAAGTTAACATCAAACATCCCATAAGCATCAGTTACAGTAATGGTAAAATTTAAAGTTAACATTAAAAGTTAAAAGTCATGATATAGGAATTTAGTGTGCCCTGAAACACAAGTATATATTGTAGTCTCTCAGGAATTTGACATTATTCTAAAATGTATTCTGGTTGCATAAAGCATGAGATGGCAGAAACCTTGTTGGCTGCCAAAGGACTGCATTAAGTGTAGCAATGTCCAAGCGAGGAAAGCTTAGCTGGCTGCCTATCTTTTATCCATGATTCAATGTGTGTCTCTTTCTCTCTAGTCGATGGTTGTCTCTTGGGGAGGAGGGGATGTTGAGGAGTTAAGGAAAATATTGAACATCTTTCTGCAGCCATATGCAAGAGATGACTTTTTGGGAGGAAAGAGGCCATGACTTGTAAACGCTGTAGAAGATAATAAAAATACTTTGCAGAAGGGCATTATGGATGCAAGTATCAGTTGGCAACCATCTGGAAAGCATTCGAAATGAAATCTTGATAATACTATCTGTCCATCAAATCCGATGACAAAAAAAACCTGCTGCTTCTGCTGCTGTACTGGAATGCTTTACCAATGATTTTTATACTTCCCGTAAGGAAGGAAACAATGGAAAAGTAGTACACTAAATACATTTGATGATATTGATAGCACACTGCAAATGGTCATGCTTTATTTATTTTTTCAAATAAATACCTAGAATACTACTGGGAGGATAACTTTAGGAAGTAAATCAAGATTATTAACCATTTCAAATTTATGCATCTTTTTACTTTGCTCAGTGTGGTCTGGCAAGCCGATGGATAGATTAGCTTGACAAATGTCAAAGGGGATATAACCTATAACAGGCAATTGGCAGTTCTCTCTTTCAAACACCTCCTACAGCTGATTATAGGGAACGCTCACTGGGGTGTTATTTAAATCTGGAAATATCTACTGAAGTTAGTTTCTGAGTATCCTACAGTGTTTCCCTTGGGTCGAACTGCTTTGGGACGTGGGTTCTTGGCGGTGACATTTTCTTCCTGTGCCTGCATGGGTTCTCTCCAGTTGCTCCAGTTTCCTCTCACACTTCAAAGACCTGTTAGGTTAATTGGTGATTCTAAATTAGCCGTAGGTGTGGATGTCAGCATGAGTGTTTGTTTGTCTCTGTGTGTGAGCCTGGTGATGGACTGGCAGCTTGTCCTGGGAGCACCCCCACCTCCCATCCAATGCTGTGATGGGCTCCAACCACCTGCCACCCTAACTGGATAAGCAAATGGATGCATGATTTTCTTGTTCATTTTGCGAGTAAAATTAGTGAAATGACACCCCCAAAGCCCCTTTTATGGGAGCATGCACAGAACCTGATTAAGTAAGAGTAGTTTAACAAAGCTGATAACCATCATTGTGATGCTCATCATCTCTGACTGGGATTTTAGGGTTTGGAAGCCAGCTATCTCAGGAAGGCTATGTCAGACTTAATTTTCAGTGCACCCCTCAGGCGTTAGGCACAGTCTATAGATGTCTGGTCATGAGGTTAGGGAGTTAAACATGATGACAAAGATACAGTCCAGTTTGACTTCACAATATTGAAACCAGTTACATCTGTATTTATGAAGTGAAATATTTATGAATGGTACCTGAGTTACGGGTATGAGACTAAAGGTGTCTCGAAAGTATATTCTCAAAGCAAACTAGTTCATTTTTAGTCGTGTCAAGAAAAAAGTGCTTTAAGCTATTTTAAACAGACAAACTTGAAGGCTTGATAAGAAGCTGTTTTTCACTTAGAATCATACAAAGTGAAATAACCATATAGACTCTCAGTCACTCCTTGAACGTATTAAAGCAGGATTTATGGTCTGTCTGATGCATGTCAAATGGTTGTATCGTGCAGGAACCTCATTGCCCCCTTCCACCTTTCTTGTGTTGCATACTGGGTGTCTGTGTCACCCATTATCTGTAGATTTCTGTAACTGACAGTTCAATTTACTCCCACTTCATGGCATAATTCACCAGTTGGATAGTTGTAGAAAGAGTTGGCAAATACCTTTTATCCTAACTCTCCATTTTTCAATTATTTTGGTTTGATTTAATAATTTTTTTTATGAACTTCTTCACAGTGATCTTTAATTGATGATCAATTAAAACTACATTAAAGATTCTGACCTTTATGTTTGACCTTTTGTAATATGCAAAAGTTTTTCCGTGAGCTGGGACATCCTGTAGGTGGTTTCACATGGTTATGCTGATCTACAGGTGGTGGTAACATGCTTGTATATAACAATCCACCTGCAAAAACACAGAAGAGGAAGGCTGTTAGCTAGTAAACTTTATAAACAACAACAACAACAACAAAATCTTATACACTCAATATAGACCTGCAGAGTTCACCACATTTATTAAACATTAAGTATACACACATGCACATATTTTGGTAGGTAACACTTTAATGCAAACCTGACTTTTGTTTGTTTACAAGATCACTCTGCAGGGCACATTTAATAGCATGGCACAATGAAGAATTCACTTTGATTCAAGTGATTTGATTTAGTTCTATCCACCGAGTCACATAATGAATTATTCACAGTGTTATCCTTTTAAACAAAACTGGGCTACAAATAGTGCTCAGAACAAAAAAGGCACTATATTTAAGCACACAGAAGCCATTACAACATGCCACTCAGGTAGCCTTAAGTCGATAACACATAGGGAATCAAAGATCTACTTGTTTGCCTGCAAACAAGTGTCACTTTCGTCCATTAGCAAATCAGACTAAATCAGGTCAAGCCAATAAAAGGCTCCCTGTCACACCTCAAGGAGCATTTCAAAACAGAGGTGAAATCGTGCTCTACAACATCCATTTGTAATCATCCAAATATATCAAAGAATGTTGTAAGAAAGCTGTCCATGCTTCACTGTCCACCAGGGCTTGTTCATGATCATAATGCTGCTGTAAGGAGGAGTTTTTCCTCAGTGGCATGATGTTTTTCTCATCATAGGCCTCTTTATGGAGAAAATGGACAAAGCTGTGCACTACCAACTGGTATGTTTTGAAGATATGTAAGATATGTTTTTTGCAGATAATGTAGAAGAAGATTAGTGAAGACTAAAGAAGACAGAGGAAACAAATGTTCAGAGCAAGAGAACATCCTAAAGTGGGAAACAGTGAAGGGACATTCGTGGAAACAGATGCTCACATTTGACTGATGGCTCAGTGGAGCTTGATTGTGTACACAGCGACAGAGCTGTATTGATGAATACAGCTGAAAGCAAGGCTTATCAAGCACCAAACTGCAGATGTTGTTAAATGACTAATCAGTGGTTTGCAGAATCTGCCTTACAGAGAATAGAAATGTACCTTCAGCTCAGATTAATTGCCTCACTCCAGGCAGTGTTCTCACCTGGGCATCTGTTCCTCATGCTATGTGATCTTGGCCTGCTGTGAAGCAGACTGTTGTCCATGCTCCATCTGAAGTCTCCCAACTATGAAAACTGAAGGGATGAAAGATGGGTAAGGGAAAAAATAAAAAATATATAATATAGCCATTTGAAAGAAACATAAGACAGGGTCTGAAAAAAAATATAAAACTGAATGGAATTTAAATCAGAGTGCTTTATGTAAGATTAGAGTGAGCAAAGCAAACACAACATGACCATCTGTTGCCAGTGCTAAGAATTTAGTTTTTTGGGGCTTCCATATTTTTCTTGCATTGCATATTAGACCTTTTCCACATTATAAACCTAAAAGTTTGGTGGCCAGTGTGAACTTGTCTCTCTGTGGGTGCTACATACTGTAGTGCTGAAATTTTGTTAATTTAGGCATTCTGTAAAAGAACAATTAATAATTTCTGTGGTGTCATTTCTTAAGCAAAAAACAAAACAAAAACTGACGTTGACATGAGAATAATGTACAGTAACTCTGCAATGCTAGTAAACAAATGTTGACTTGTGCATATTAGCTAGACCCATGCCTTTCTGTTTAATAAAAGCATTAAATAGCCTATGCCCACCAAATAAATAAAATCTATTATTTTTAATATGTTTTTTTGAACATGCTTTTACTGAACTGTCTAGACTCCACTGTGAGTGCATAGTGGGTGTAAATGCAATAGCTATTCTTATTTATTGAATTTTAGGCAGTCTTTTGCAGTATGTTTTTTGTACATGTTCATAATGCAATAATGTGTCACAGCTGGTGCAGGCAAGGCAGGGAGGACCCCAAAGCAGGACGCGGCAAGAGCGGACGTGTGCTTAAATCACTTTTATTTCCAGGCGGGGAATGCCAGATGTTGGGCAAGGGCCCGCTACACAAAACTAAACTCCAAAACTCGAAAACTTGAAAACTTAAAAAACAGAACACACAGCTGACATCACCCAGATGAAACGACGAGGACCCGAACAAAGAACAAAGGAAAATCAAGGGCTTAAATACACAGGAGGGAACACAGGTGATGCACATTACACAGACGAGACAGGAGGAAGCAAAACTGAACAGGACTCACAGAGACCACAAGACTATCAAAATAAAACAGGAAGGGACAGGACCAGGAACACGTAGAACATGACACAGGGAAACACCAGGGACCAGAAAATAAACAGAAATACAAAAGGGAACACAAACCATAGAACTCAAAACACTGGGCCACCGGCCCAGGACCATGACATAATGAGTTAACTACAACTAGTTTTGTAAGTAATAATGAAACAACAATTTCTCTGCTGGAGGCCAAAATAAAATTGTGGAATTACAAGTGCACTATATTGCCAAAGGTATTCACTCACCCATCCAAATAATTGAATTCAGTTGTTCCAATCCCTTCCATGGCCACAGGTGTATAAAACCAAGCATCTAGGCATGCAGACTGCTTCTATAAACATTTGTGAAAGAATGGGTCGCTCTCAGGATTGAATCCTAGTGTGGTATCGTGATAGGATGCCATCCATGCAACATCTAGTCGTGAAATGTCATTGCTACTACATATTGTGACCACTAAGTATTCCACAGTCAACTGTTAGTGGTATTGGGAGCCGGTTTGGTGTGGAAGTACTTGACAGGCCTGCACAGAGTTGTGACCTCAGTCAGATAGAACACATTTGGGATGAATTAGAGCGGAGACTGCGAGTCAGGTCTTCTCATTCATCAGTGTCTGACCTCACAAATATGCTTTTGGAAGAATGGTCAAAAATTCCCATATACACACTCCTATTCTACCTGTACACCCTGTGGAAAACCTTCCTAGAAAAGCTGAAGCTGTTATAGCTTCAAAAGGTGGGCCATCATCATATTAAATCCTATGGATTAAGAATGGGATGCCACTGAAGTTCATATGCATGTGAAGGCAGACAAGCAAATACTTTTGGTAATACTGTGGACAAACAAAAATATAACTGTCATGTATCATTTAATGTGCACTGTCCTTTTACACCACATGCACTCTTCCCCAACGCTGCCCCCACAGCCACCATTTTTCTTTCTCGCTGAATGAACAATGGCAATGTGCCAAAGTTGTTTTTGTGATAGTGGTCCCAGACTACGTTGCTGTGGTAACTCATATGGTAACCTCAGAGAGACTTAAGATTCATTGCATCTATTCAACAACCTTGGCAGCACGAGCTCAATAACTTTCCTCACCGATCTGCAGGGTCATTTTATTTTGAATGCCCAAATGGTGTGCTGCTTCAGTACTACAGGATCAAGCTTCTGACTAACTTTTTTTGTATTTAACCACAACAGTGTTTAGTCATCTTAGTGAACAGTAGCTGCATAGCGGCGCTACCATGTTTATTGCTTTAATTGATGCTTCCCAATCACAAAACTGCTGTTTTTCATAACCTTCAAAATGTTGCACTTTCCTTGAGAAATTGTTTACAGAACATTGCCTGTGTGTTCTTATTCTCCACATGGATTGAAGACAGATTTTTAGATTCGCTTTGTGTGTAAATGCATCGACCTGCCCAGAAGAGATGATGTTTTTGTGTTAAATAGTGAGCCTGTTAAAAAAAAAAGAAAGATAATGTGAATTTGTGCATTGTGAATTTTGGTTCCAAGCGATAAAATGATTATGATAATGCCTTTTGACCTTGGGCCTACTGTATTGTTACACGGTGGAATTTTTTAAACCACTGCTGCTTGTGGAGGGGGGAAAAAATAGAACCATTATCTTTGAGCCCCCACCACAGGTTCTGCCTCATTCATGGATTCAGGGACTGCAGTTCAGAAGGAAATGAGATCAACCAACTGCAAAGATTGCTTTATCTAGTAGAGCTGTCATGCTATATAGCCACAGGTTAATTTCAGTCTACTCTCTTGCCGCCTAGGCAGCCAGACTCTAACTGAGTTGCTCACCTGTTTTGATGTTGCACTTTTTAAAAATAAAGTAATACCCACCTTCTGGGTTCATAAACTTTAACAATGTGTGTTGTTAGTATCTCCAAATTCTGTGGGTGCATGTGCTCCTGCAATATGTATGTTGTGTGCACTGTGTGACATATAATGATGGGAATAGCTGTGCAGTCTGTATGAATGCAATCTTTTATGGTGTGAAAGTGCATATTTGTGTGATGTGCTTCAGAAGAATCTGTTCTCCTCTACATGGGGAGAACAGATTCCTTGTCCTCAGATAACACTGTCAAGATAATACTATTCGCCTCGTACATCTGATGTGGTAAGAATCACCCATCACAACAGAGACAGCAAGACCAAGAGGAGAAGAAGGAGAATAGGAGAGCTTTTAATATCCTCAGCAGCACAGCTAGGAAGATTTATACATCTGCACATACAGACACTAAAATGAACTCCAGATGAGTTTTCAATTGAATGACAAGACAGGCAGCAGTTGACAGAGTGCACTAGAAACCACATATAGATATCTTTAAAAAAAATAGTTTGTCTTCAGCATGGCTGGACTTTTCCTTAATAAATTTAATAGCGATTGCTGATTATACTATCAATATCTATTTTACAGTTCCTAATAAATACAGGTTTGTTTAATGTATCTAAACCTTATGTGGGTAATCATGTTCTAATTAAGACTGTCTGGAAAATAAGTTTGAGTTCATTGAGTACAGAGGTTCAAATCTAGAGTCAACACTCGAGATAAAAAGCAATCATGTGTTAAGGTGTGAAACTGCTTCCTTCAACCTATAGTTTGCGCAGCAGTCAACAAATGAGTAAACTATGGCTCACATTTGGAACTTGCTTCAATTGTAAAAATGATAGTCGACAGCCAATTTTAAATCCATGTACCCACAGGGGTACCTCATCATTCCAAAATGCAAAATGCAGTTCTGTAAAACTGTTAAAAATATGTAGATCTAATAATGCTCTTTGTTTATTTGTATTTTTGTAAATCAGTAAATTAGTTTACAGTCACAGGTAGGTGACAACTCCAAGGTTTGCTTAGTAAGCCCTGTTCTAAAAGACTGAACCACAGTTGCTATAACTAAAATTAAGCGTTAACAATCACATAAGTTCCACCATGCACCATCACCACTGAGACAGCAAAACAGGCTTTTTTTGTTTTTTTCTTTTTCTTAAGACATTCACTAAAATAGCTGTATGGATGTGTTGCTGGTGTGCTACTATAGAACCTTTCTAATAATTGATCCTTTTATTTACTTGCTATGCTTAGGAATGGCCCATCTCATAAGTGGGCTTGATGCACTTAACGGTGGCTAAAAGAAATCTAAGAGGGCAGCATTGATTTACAAACCCAGTTTGAAATGGGTTTTTTTGCTGAAAATGGTACTTCAAAGCATTCTGATTGCACCCTGAGTACCCTCCGTGATAGTCTTTGAAGTGCTTGAAGCCGTGTGTTGAAGCTCAGTATGTGCTTATATCCGGAGCTTTTGTTAGTCACTTCATACGTACTGAGTCCTGTGCCATCATTATTCAATGATTCACACTGTGCAGCCAAAACACTCACTCTTATCTGTTAAGAGGCTGCAGAGACACAGTCAGACAGCTCTAGGTGGGTGGATGGGTGGGGGACAGAGAAAGAGAGTGATAGAGAGGCTCTTGCTCCCTCTCCTTCGCTCTTGTGGAAACGACTTTCGTCTCTTCCTCGCAACATGAAGCCTGAGAGCATCCCGACTCCAAGAGCTTTAGATCCTGAATATTCACGCTGGTGGCATTTTCCCATGTGTGGGCGGTTTGCAGAGATAGGAGGGAGAGTGTGTGAAGTATTGATCACTGTTGCTGTTGTCCTTGTTTGCTCTGTGGCTCACAGTACCATCCAACTCTCAGAGAAAGGTAGTGAGAGCAAGACAGGTTGCCACTGTAAAGCACATAAAGCACAGTCGTTCCAAAGGGATAAACTGAATGCATTTAGGATTAATTTAGAAAGATTTTATTAAATTGAGCAAAAGGAACAATGCCACGAAATGCAGGGAGGACCATGAATACCAGTCATTTTGTTTTCTTATGTGACACAACTTTGTACCATTTAGCCATAACAATAAATCTACTTGCAAGTGCAGTAAGTGCCATTGAGCATTTTTTTTAATGCTGCAGTCACAATGGACACAACCAAAATTATTGCAACTGTGTGCAATGAACTTGCAATCTTGTTGCCTTTGAAATGCTTGCTTTGGATAGAGGTTGCAGTCAGTTGCTGTCTTCAAAGCGACTTTGGTGCATCAAGACGGCGATAAAACAGCAATAAGATGAAGTCAGTTGGCATTTATTCTACAATCAAATGGGGATCAAGATGGCAGTTAGATGCAATCTGTTTGTCATAATAAGACAATTAATTGTAATAAAATGGTGAAAATTGCAAATCTTTTGCCAACTGTTGTGAATCTACTGCTGTCTACATACACAGAAGTGATGTCGTTACTGCAGAATGGCTATTTAATGACAAAGTCACATGGGCGCTTGGAAGCCTTGCTTTTATACAGTAATATAACCAGAATGCAACCAGGTAGAGACCAGTTAAGATAAGCCCCAAATTGCAATGAAACATGCTGCAGACCAGCCGCGCTCACTACTCTCTCAAGTTTTGGCAATATGTCTTTGTTTACATATTAAAAGGCAGTTATTTGCAAACCTTCACCAATTTGTCAGAGAGTGATCACAGTCAGTCCAATTGTTTGAAGACAAACTCTTTCCCACCTGGCAGCCTGTGCAATTGCCTTGTGATTGAAAGTGGTCACTACTTGCAACTATGCTCAATGTGAAAAAAGTCTGTGCAATCACTGGTTTTTCGTAGTCACAAGGAGGTTGCTGTTCTATTTTTACTCTAGTGAGACTGAGCCATTATAGTGCTTGGTAACCTGGTCCTGGCAGTCCTGTGGATTTTATTTCTCAGAAAACAGCTTGAGGAACACAACAAAGAACCCAAGGCATTGAAGAAAACAAAAGACAAACCCTACCTTACTTTCCATTTTCCATCTTTTACTTAAACTGTTTAAAACGGCTTCATTGTTCAAGATCATCTGAGTGACTTTATTGATCACAATAGTGTATATTCTGAACAATGAAGTCTCTTTGACAGCTTTAGCCATTTCCTTCAATTTGCTTTGCCTTTCTTTAATTTATACACTCACTTCCTTAAATACTCACATAACATAGTCATTATGAAAGAGGAATACAAGTAGTGAAAGTTATTAATTGTGGCAGTGTCCGTTTATTTAAACAAATATTATATTTCCAATTAGATTGTGGACTACTGGATTGTGAACTCCTGTAGGGAAGAAGAGTAGCATATCATATGTGTAACATTGCCATTTATACAAACTTGTCTGGGATCCTAGTCATTATTCACATGTGGGAATTAGAAAACCCCCCAAGAATAAACAACAAAATTCAAGGAGGATAGCCAGGAACAGTTTAGGCTGATGTTTTCCCAGCTAAGATCTTGTTAATGTGTGAGAAATTACAGATGTTTTTAGAACTGTAATATTTTTGTGCTACAGGTTCATGCAGTACTGTGGGAGCAAGAGATTAACAAAACAGACTGAAATGTGCATTTTAATCCTGTTGAGTCCTGTTTTTTTCTAGATGTCTCGGTCTGGTCTAATCTGGCAGCTCTTTAGTTACAGCATTTGCTTGTGCTCCATCATTGTCAGTTAGGCTGTAATCACTAATTTGGATGATTTACAGCTTCAGGGTTTTTACTAGCCACAGACTTGGATTGTAAAATTTTGTATTCAAAACTCATGAACTATCAACCTAAAAGTGGTTAACAAAGCCTGTACTTAATCAAAACTGTTTCTTTCTCATTAATATGGCCAAGAAATGAATTTTCACCTAAACAAAAGTTGCATCTGTATGAAACGGAATTGGCTTCATTCATATTGTGTTGACTTTCCCACATGAGCTGAGCTGATAAGTCATGTGTGTGTTATATAAAAGATGGAGAGGAAATTAAATTGAAGAGGATGAGCCATGGAGTCAGACCTGCAAGAATAACACAGCCCTTCAGTGTAGTGCACAGTTATTGTCACGTCAAAACACCAAACACAAAGTTGCAAGTTACTTACACCGTAGGTGAAATTGAATACAAAAAAAATAGAAAACACTGAAAATAAAACCCCATAAAACACAGCTATTAGGTAGCAGGCTAGCTAGTTTTAGCTCTCTGGTTCACTGTTGTTTTCACTTTAGGTTTTCTTTGGAGCAAAATTTCTGGGAAAAAGATGATCACAATTTCCAGCAAAATATGTTCAACTGAATATGCTCTGCATATCCAGTGAAAAAGATGACTTGGGGGCGCCGAGCTGGCTCAGTGGTAGAGCAAGCAACCATATACATGCCGTGAGGCAAAAAGCTGGCAGCGCAGGTTTGAGTCCTGGCCTGTGCTCTTTGCCGCATGTCTACCCCAATCTCTTCTCCCGTTTTCCTGTCATACTCTATACTGTCAATAAAGCTGCTGTAGTCAAAAAAAAAGACAACTTTATCAACAGGATATGCACATAGTGATTATTTTTTTTACTATCTGTGATTAGGTAAATAAGAGGTAAAAAAAAAAAAAAGAAGGCAAACGTAACAATTACAGAGAATATAAAAGACAGACATAGCCACTCAGCCATTGGTTTAACATTAGCGTTTCAGCTTTTCAGCTTCCTCTATGTTCCATTTTTTTTCTGGAGCCAGAAGTAAACCACATTCATAAACTGGATGGGTGCTATGCACAGACACACACATTGGCTAATTAGTGCTAACCAATGAACTATAGATAACTAGAATTACACCCAGCAAAACTGAATGAACTTCATTCAGTTTTGTCTGTACCACACAACAAGCCATAATATTAATCAGATAATCCATTGAAATACCCCAAAAGGCACCTACAGCACACACGCAGTGAAGAGGTCCAGTTTAATGACTCAGAGTAGTGGATGAGCCCTAGCAGACACTATGCGCCTGTGTCAGCACACATGCCAAGTTTTTATGAATGATGTCCCCATAGATGGAAAACAGCTTTTTTTTTAAACCAAGCTGAAAAAATGCTTTTTTGATGCTGTGGACTCCCTGACTTTTTTTTTTTTTTTTTTTTTGCCTCTTCTGGCTTCTGGGTCCATTGTCCAGCCCACTAGGCTCCTCGATTAAAATGAACTTTAAATAAGTGAAGTCCATCATTTACTAAAATTGAATATTCTAAATTAAAATCCAAAAGATCTGGTGCAAAATGTCCACTGCATGCCTTCCTGTATGCTACAGAATTACTGGGATGCAACCACAGTAGCCATATATTTTACAGATAATCTCATCATTGACTTGCAGTGTTTCTCTGTTAAAGTGGACAAACCTTGACAGAATCACTACAGCTGAAAAAATATGCCATCTTAACTTGTGCCTGTTTATGTGGAACAAATAAACATGCTGAATCCTGTGTACATATTTTCCATGTGTATATTTTTACATTGAGGGAGGAGCTTATGGAGACAGCTTGGCATCTGATTCTGGTGACGTATGAGTGCTATGCTCTGCTCTGTGTTTCTCCCTTCTGGGTGTTCTTGGAAACATTTTCTGCCTTGTGTTGCCCTGCCAGGCCCTTGAGACAACTCCCAGTGCATTTCTATCTCAGCCATGTGTGCAAATGTTTGTGTGTTTGCATGTGTGCCAGTGCGTGGGTGTACACCTGTTTTTGTTATTTCTTTGTACAGGTTTTGGGTCAGATTTTTAACTTAATGTTAATGCTCAACACAATACATTTGTGTTTAAAATGCCTTTAGAGTATTATTATTTTTGATGTTTTTGTCTCTGTTCTGCGAAGTTCAAGTAGTTTGAGAGCATAAGTGTACCACAATGGATCATTACAGCAAAATTCATTGCTAGACTTTCGAAATTCAATAGAGGCAGCAGAATCCAATAAGTGGAGCTTACTGGTGCTTTTACGTGACAAATGACACACATCAGAGAGATTTGTCAAAGGAGAGGCAGAAATCTGACAGCTGTGACGGTTAGTCACTAACTTTCTCACCTCACTCTCCGTCCCCTAGAGACATGGCTGAACCACAGAGAAACATGTTTGTATCTGTTGTACCTCTTTCTCTCTTGCTCACACACAACCTCCACTTACTAATACAAGTTCACGGAAAGTACTCACTCTCCCTTCTCTTCCACTATCCCTGTGTTGTGCAGATGGAGGAAGTAATAGCACGCATGCAGGATGAGAAAAATGGCATCCCCATCAGAACAGTGAAAAGTTTTCTAACCAAGATTCCCAGTGTTTTTTCAGGTGAGTCTCTTCTCTCCTCTCCTCTCCTCTCCTCTCCTCTCCTCTCCTCTCCTCTCCTCTCCCTCTCCTCTCCCTCTCCTCTCCTCTCCTCTCCTCTCCTCTCCCTTCTCCTCTCCTCTCCTCTCCTCTCCTATCTCCTCTTCTCTCCTCTCCTCTCCTCTCCTCCCATTTATCCACTCTCTTCTGGCAAAATCATTTCCATCTAGTTAAAAACAATTTTCATATCAAAAAGAGTAAAAAATGTGAAAAAGTTTAAACACATTCTGAACGGCAGAGGAGGAAGAGTGCGTATAAGAGGGGGTCAGTGAGGGGGAAGAGGAGGTGGATGTTTGACCAACTGTGATAAATCATATTCTTGTTCATGATATGGCAATCCAGATGAAAAAGAAATTCCCTCTAATTATAAATGTTTATTACAAAAGTGGAACATCCTACTTCAGTGTCCTGGACACTGTGTTTTCCTTTGGTTGATGTAGTGTGTAGCTAATGCTTAGTAATGCTTTAATTTTCATTGGTTGTTTGTATGATCTGAATACATTGTTTGGTTTTGCTAGAACAATCAAAGTTTTTGATAATGTAATTTGAAAAGTGGGTATTTGTTCACTCTTTGGAGAAAAAGGTGAAAGGTTTTAAGAAATGTGCATGATATTAAAATCTTGCAGTCTCGAACTGCACAAGATATTATGCTGGATGGGTTCAGTTGATTATTACATTCATAAGTGATGTAAGATCATTGTCTTACTTCACTTAACTTGTAAGCATTACAGAATAGCCAAAAAAAAAGTATACAATGGGCACCATCCTCCTTTTTTACACAATTTTGCCACACAAAAAGGCACTGCCAGGACCAACATCTAATTACCATAAAATGGCTTTCCACAATCAGAGACAGGTGACAAAATTAAAACAAACAAAAAAAGGTTAGCAGTGAGCAGTGGAAAATGAACACAGATGCACAAAGCTAACTTAAGCAAGAAAAAACCTGAAATATTAATAAATATTTTGGACTTTATAAAGAGCAGAAGCAGTGCACAGCTTTCTATTTTTATTTTTGATGACAAGTCTTCTACACACTGTTGTATTGTAACACAGCCAGCTGTATTGATTCGTTTTAGATCTGGCCTATATAATTGCATAATTTTGTATAAAATATGCAAACAGCACAACTAGCAAGTAGCTTACATCTGCAGGAGTGTAACAGAACTGCAACATATGGCTCCAAGCGCTGTTGCTCTGCATGATTGCATACAGCCTGGTTTACAATAAATTTGGAATAATGTGTAAAATGTAAATAAAAACAGGATTAAATTATTACCAATCATTGAAACAGTATACTATATTTATTAATATAGCAACAAAAAAACAAAGTAAAAAATAACAGCATTTTAGATACTGAATCTAAGAAGGTGGATTGTTATGCTCAGCTTTAAAGTTGAACAGGGGCATATTTACCTCTGTATCCCCTGATTCCTTTAACAGTGCTCAGTAAGCTTCATGCAGGTGTTTCCACTGCAAAATACAGATGCATTTTTTAATGCAGTAATGCCTGACAGCCAGAAGATCACAGATCACAGCAATTCTACTTTTTTTTTGGCCTTTCCTTTACTTCCAGTGATGTCTCTTCAGGTTTTCTGATTCTTGTGATGGCATAATAAAAATGTTTCTTTATGCTGAAAAATTCAGTTCTTGTGTTGTTGAACTGTTTGCCCACATAGTTTTTTTATAGTGAAATGTTAAATCTGTATTTGTATAGCATCACAGATAATTCAAAGTACCTTATAAGCTCAGAATTCACCCCTTGATACATACATTCACACAGTACTTTATCACGCACTCACACATCAGCGATACATAAAGAGAAGTTTTAGGTATTTGCAAATGAATGTGTCCTGTCTTTACTGGCATTTTGTACACTATCCCTTTTTTTTTTTTTTTTTTGCGTATGGTGCATGAAACCTACACCATAGATTACAACACTATTTCATGTCAAGAAGCTTTCAGTTGGGCCTGGACTTTTCAAATTTTTCTCCAATTATGTCATCCTGAGACTTCATGTATTTCCCATACATAGATTTTCTTCACTTGCTAGTTACTTGCTTGTTAAAGTAACACCATTTGCTCGCTAATGAGTGCTGCTAACACAGCTGGTGCATCCAGATCCACAGTGCAGTTTTCTATAATAACTCTTGAGCTCAGTTAATAAGCCAAATTTTTATTCATATTTTAAGCTATACATACACATGTGCACAATATATATATAATACACACTATATAAGTGGTCAGAAGTTAAAAACAATGAAGAACCTTCAGCACCACTTATTAAAAGCTTTAAGGAAATTTAGTTATATTTTTATATGTATGCATACCTTTGTCCCTGTGTTGATTAGAGAAAATCCAAAATACCTTAAAACTTCAAACCCAATTCTTGCTTTTCAAAGTCATTAAAGATGTATGCTGTACAATAATTCAACTTTGGAAAAGGAAGAGTTCAAGGAAATCATTTAAAGCCCCAAATGACCATGATATTCATTCCCGTGATGAGTGTATATAAATATCTTACCACAACTGTACACATAACATATTCTTGTACTGTTATACTCTATGTGGTATATACATATTTGTGTGTGTTGGTATAGTATTAGTGTGTCTTGTGTGTGTGTTTCTGTGTTTTCTGTGTGTATTCTCTGTGAGGTGGTTTTGTGTTTATACCTTTAAGTGAGCAACAGTGCCATAGCTTAGAAAATGTTTGGCTGCTGTTTTCTTTAGAAGCTCGCAAATGTCACACATTGCAGAGGTCAGTAAATACTCCTTTTTTTTCAAAGCGATGTTGTGTCACGAACCATTTACAGTTTATTCTACGGCCTGAGAATATTTGTGGCCCTTTATTTCTCCTCTAAGTCAGCTTTATATTGATTTTATATGTTTTTTGGTGTAGAAGATATTTGCCTTCAGAGTACACTGTAAAATTATTATTTTTTCATAAGTTCAGACTTTTATTCATATATATTTTGAAATATACACTCTGTTACCAAACGTATTCGCACATCTGCCTTCACAGGCATATGAACTTGAGATCCCATTCTTAAAACATAGGGTTTAATATGATGTCCACCCACCCTTTGCAGCTATAACAGCTTCAGCTCTTCTGGTAAGGCTCTCCAGAAGGTTTAAGCGTGTTTATGGGAGTTTTTAACCGTTCTTCCAGAAACACATTTGTGAGGACGAGAAGGCCTGGCTCCCAATCGCCACTCTAATTCATCCCAAAGGTGTTCTGTCGGGTTGAGGTCAGGACTCTCTGCAGGCCAGTCAAGTTCTTCCACACCAGACTTGCTCATCCATGTCTTTATGGTCCTTGCTTTGTGCATTGGTGCGCAGTCATGTTGGAACAGGAAGGTGCCATCCCCAAACTGTTCCCAAAAAGTTGGGAGCATGAGTGTGTGCTGTTCTTGAGCTAATCCAAAGGCCACATGAAGTTTGGAGGTCTGTAGAGATTGACTTTGCTTAAAGTTGTCAATCTCTGTTTACTATGCGCCTCAGCATCTGCTGACCCCGCTCTGTGATTTTATGTGGCCTGCCACTTCATGGCTGGATTGCTGTCATTCCCAATCACTTCCACTTTGTTATTATACCACTAACATTTGCCTGTGGAATATTTAGCAGCAAGGAAATTTTAACACTGGACTTGTTACATGGGTGGCATCCTATCACAGTATGTTATCATGCTGGAATTCACTGAGCTCCTGAGAGCGACCCATTCTTTCACAAATGATTGTAGAAGCAGTCTGCAGGTGTTTGATTTTATACACCTGTGGCCATGGAAGTAATTGGAACACCTGAATTCAATGATTTGGATGGGTGATTGAATACGTTTGGCAATATTGTGTATATTCTTTCTTGTATAAGTATTAATTGTCAGCTGTTAATATGACTGTATGCTGCAGCATTTAAACAATATTTCATATATACTTTAGTATAGCATAGGATTGTCAATAGTCAACCTTATTTTTTGCTATTATTATTATTATTATTATTGTCACACTCTGAAGCATGCACATACTTGCACCCACACACACACACACACGCATGCACACACATACCATCACACAGAAGAGCACAGCCCGGCCTATGGTCATGATATTAATCAATTCAGAGAACAGCCTTGTTAGAAGATTATCTTACACATCTCATTTAAGCTCTCTCTTTGAAAGTGGGTCAAATTTGGTAGTGTAAAAATGGGGTTGTATTAATGATGTTAATCCATGGAAAATTTCATCTGGTTATGGGGACTCTAAAAAGCAAGGGAGTGCAAGACAAAATGAAGACAGACAGAGAGGGAGCTTGATGGACAGAGAGACCGCCACAGGGCTAAACTGTCTCACTGCATGAATTCCCTCATGTCTCCATTTCACACTTTTTTTTTCTGCCTTCTGTGGCTTTCGTCTCCACACACACACACACACACACACACACCTTCACCTGTCAGTATGACAGACAGTAATAATAGCTTGCAAAATATATATTTAGCCAAAGTGCCAAAGTCACATGGTGCGCTGTGGTGTGAAAATACCTTGGGGGACATGAATGTGATTCATTTTCAAATGGAGAAGATGCTAAATGACATCCATTGTGTAAAAAGTTTGATGTCCATTCCAGCAAAATGGCAAAAGGAATGCATGAGACATGTATAGACCAAGATCTTTACTCAGATTTTTCAGTTGTTGATGATTGCATCATCTACTTAAAATAAACACGCAGTATATCCCGTGACTTCTGCTCAGGTTTTTGCATTTGAGCAAAAAAGAGCACTCTTTTGCATCCTCTTCCACTGTTTAAACAATATTCTGATCTGTTCATATTTTAGCTGTTGTCACACAATGTCAAAATCTGATTTATAAAATGCTTCAAGTCAGACAGATTATTTTAATATTGTATAAAATATAATCTTCATTATGCCATTGTCTCTCTCTGGTCATTTATATTAATGGACTTCAGCCAAAAATGCAAGCTTGGATAGGTATACAGAAAAAAAAAGGTAATGGATCACCTTTTACCCACCTACATGGTGTAAGGTGAGAGGAATTGGCATGCACTGTGATGATGAGGAGGGGTGGCTAGGGTTAAGAGTTTCATTGTTTTCCCTTTCATTTGCATCTTTTGTAAAATGTGTTCCAGCACAGTGTGAGCACATTAGATATGTCAGTGATTCATATGTATGTGCTTTCTTCTGTTTCAGGTTCTGATATTGTACAGTGGATGATGAAGAATCTGGACATTGAAGATCAAGGTAAAAGCAAAATACTGAAATGCTTCATATTGGTGTATGTGTTCTGAAACAATGGCAATACTGATGTTGCCCTTTTGACATCAAGGTCAGCAAATAGATCGGCAGTAGTGGACAGCGTGTGGAAGCAATTTATCACATGCTTTCCACAACTTGTGCCAATATTAAAGGTGACCTATTATGCTTTATATATAGACATTGTAACACTGTAGTATTGGAAAATATTGCATGTATGTAACCCCAAGTAACCCCCAAGAATCCAGCACTCATTTTATGGCAGTTATTTCCACTCTATGCTTTATATGATATCCCTAATGTGGTCACACACAGACACATAGTTTTAGCTGTAAGCAAAGAAGTCACACAGATCTGCTGTTCATGCATTTTCTTTGAGCTGCCAATCAGAAGAAAGCTGGCTTAAAGGCAGAAAGAATGGCTCTGGATGAGAGGCTGTTTTAATGCCCTGAATTTATAATAATAACAACAACAACAACAACAATAATAATAATAATAATAATAAAGTTTCAAAAAATTTTGCCACCCAAATTGTGGCATACTTTTACTGGTATCACTTTACCAAAATCAAACCAGTAATGCACGTCCATTTTCATTTCACAAACATGCTTATTAATACTAAAAATCTTAAATTAAAGTTGTTTATACCATGTATTCCTTCTTTGTTTATAGCAGCAGCTGGGGTGGATCATCACAGTGTCTCATGTTTGCTGGTGGGATAAATGAGACGATAAGCGCTGGTCAGATGCAAGATAGTTTGAATATCGATGTATCATCAGTCAGCACTGAAACAGGGAGTAACACTTCACTTACAAGTCATTTTGAAAACTATGTAGCATGCCATCTTACAGTATGTAAAAGTCAGACAGTTTTCTTTTTAAATCTAGTCTTTTTGTGTCCTTGAGCTGGTTTTATTACTCAGATTTTTAGTGCAGTATGAAAATGTAGAACTGGACTGCCTTGAGGGAGCTGCCGAATCATTAGTTGAGTCTCTCATTGCACATAATATGACTCAAAAGTGGGCAGAGTGAACTGTGACAAATATGGGAAGTTAAAACCAAGTGTTTCTTATGAGAGTTTCTTGTCTATCTGATTGTGTGTGTGTGTGTGTAATGTAGGTGTTTTTACTTGAAAATTGGACTGGTTATGTGCGTGGGTGTACATTTCAGTCTACTCTAGTGGTTGCCTCAGTATTGTACAGTCAGTTCATACAGTAATTGTGACTCATCAACTCACAGTTCCTTGGTGTGTATACAAGGATGTACCTGCTTGTGAGCTGTAAATGTTGATATTATGAAGATTTTTATGCATGTACTTATATTTGTGTGTAGGTGGTGGAGTGACTTTTACCAGAGCATGTTTATGAGTTTGTGTACATAATGTTAAAGGTGGTAAAAAGCTAGATTGCACATAAAATGTGATAAGTGGACAGATTGTTCCTGTGTGATTTCTTTTTTCTTCATTCCCATTTTTTGTTTTAATTATGCTGAGGAAAACACCAGTCTGAATTTTTGTGTTCACCCAACAGAATATGATTGCATTATTATTTCTGCATCTGCATCTAAGGCATCTGTAATGTGCACAAAAAATGCTTATAATATCCACTTTTGAGGGATTGTCAGTAAAATCTGGCAATAACATTTATGTTACTACATCTGCAATACTGAAAATACTTGAGTGTGTTCAAACTTTTGACTGGTACTGTATTTGGATGAAAAATATCCCAAACTGCATTTTTCTTTTTTTTGTCTTTTTTTTTAAAAATAGGGAACAGTCTAAAAACATGTGTTTTGACAGATGTTCTTTGTCCTCTAGGACTATTTTTTTTTATCTGTGCATTTTGGTTTTTGCAGCACAGAAGCAAAGCATGCTCTTAGTTGCCCTGTGGTAAACACAGTGTTGTGTATAACTAAGTGACTTTAGCACAGAGCAACTCCTTGCGGGGCTGACAAACGGCAAAGTGAAATGCAATTAATTTGGCTCACAGCATGATAGAAGCAAGTTTATTATGTAAAAGCAGATGAGCTTATATCAAAGTTGACTGGGGCTTTAGAGCTCTGTTGCTAAATGAATGCCACAGATAATATGCTGATGCAGAAGAACTCATTATCATCCTATTTGGCAATGTCTATAGGCCAGAATCCTATTTTCGTTCAATTTTGCATTGGATTAGATAACAAAAAACAAACTTGCCTCAAAAGTTTTGATCTATAACTTTAGATGTCTTGA
>JAMQGT020012795.1:0-41198 GCA_024447675.2 Pterophyllum scalare | reverse complement strand
AACAAAGGTACGGCTGAGTTATTACTTTCAATCCAAAGCACATGTGAAAAACAAAAAAGGGACTGGGCACTCGCTGTACTGAAAGCACAACCTTGTAAAGTGCAGTGCACAGAGTTTGGTGCTGAATCCATCGCTGTGCTTTACTGTCAGGGGAATGTGAGAAAATGATTTACGGTGTCTGTTACCACCCTAAATTGAAAAATGTAGTAAAATATCCAACTGGGTGCATATTGTGGAAAAAGTTTTCTTTTAAAGTTAAAGTTTCAATTATTTCTGTTGTTATTATAAGAAGAATGCTAAAAGTTATAACAGCATCAGAAGATAGTGGGTACACCTTTGGGAGCCCACACCTTTTTTCACAATTATGAATAGTTAACATCTGGATAACACATTTACTTAACTGGTAACTCCCACATGTTTCCACAGAGTCAGTTAAATAAAGCTAATGACTGAGGGAAAAACTATATATGATTGAATATTATTTATTAATTTACGAAGAAACTAATCAAATTCAGTGGCTAATTTACAACCACACACAGGCACCAGATGTTTGCAAATTTTCACTGAACAATGATAATAAGAAGAGCTTATCTTGGACTGCTGGCCACAATGCAGTGTAAACGGATACTGACAGTAGGTCTGGGAAATTTACTGCACAACATTTGTAAATCACAAATAATATTGTAGCGGATATATCACAGCACTGCATTCCTGGAGCCACGTAAACCTAACATCTGGTTCAAACTGCCTGTAGACAGTACTTGAACAAAACCCTCCAACTAGTTTGCATGGGATTATTGCTAAGACAGTTTTCAACACCTCTAACATCGACGTTTTTTTTGTGAGTCATTCTGAAATATGAAAAAAGCCCCTTGGCCAGCATGTAAAAGTATATTTTAAACTTAATGAGGCATGCGGAAAAGAACAATAGCTCCAAAATGATGCTGCTGCATTTGAAGTTTTGCAAACGTCTACAAGTTCATCTCCTGTTAGAGATGATGGAAAAAATATGTTGCTTGGGAACGGTCAAAAAGAGTTGCACAATTATGTTCGTGAAATTGTGAGTTTTGTTTTAAAGTGGCCTCTTAAAAGAGCTTTCATCACATGTTGGCACTTTGAAGCGGTGAAAACAGTGATCACATCAAGAAATGTCATTATTTCCTACATCTCTTTAACCCTTGTGTACACATAACATGCGAGAAAAATGCATGTTGGCGCAACGTAATGAAACATATGCTGTACATTCTTCCTGTAATTCTTTGAGCATATCAAAGACTTTTGTCTAAATTTCACATCTGCAAAGCATCAGCCTATAATGGCTTTTATGAAGTCTTATTTGTACTCCTGGAGAAAAAAAATTCAAGCATTCAAATTCCAGCACAGTAAGCTGGTAGTTGTAAAGGGCAGGTTTTACTTGTAAAAGACAACTGCAGTCACTTACGGTCATGTGAAAAAGAAAGTTTTCACAGCGCTCTATGCAGTCATAGTAGTAAAGGTAGTCTGCCCTATGACAGTAGTTTGTAAAACCAGCTTTAGCAGCAATGACTTAGATTAATCTGTTTCTGTATGAGTTTATCAGTCTCTTAAAAGTGTTGTGGAGGAGTTTTGGCCCTCTCTTCTTTACAGTCAGCTCATTGAAGTTTGCAGACATTTGTTTATGCACAACTTTCTTAATGTCCCACCACAGCATTTCCATTGGGTTGAGGTCTGGACTTTGATTGAGCCACTGCAACACTTTGATTCTTTTCTTTTTCAGCTATTCTGTTGTAGATTTGCTGCTGTGCTTGACATTGTCCTGTTACACGACCCAATTTGGGCTAAGCTTTAGCTGCCAGACACATGGCTTCACATTTGACTCTAGAATACTTTGGCATGCAGAGGAGTCATGATTACAAAGTGCCCAGGTCCTGTGGCTGCAAAACAAGCCTAAATCTTCACCCCTGCATCACTGTGGTTGACAGCTGGTATGAGGTGTTTATGCTGATATGCTGTGTTTGGTTTTTGCCATATGTGGTGCTGTGCATTGTGACCAAACATCTCCACTTTGGTTATGTCTGTCCAAAGAACATTGCTCCAGCAGTCTTGTGTTTTGTTCAGATGCCGCTATTGCAAGCTGTTCTGCCATATTCTTTTTAGTGAGAAGATAGTTTCTTCTGGCAGCTCTCCAAACAAGCCGCACTTCTGTCTTTTTCTAATTATACTGTCATGAACTTCAATGTTTAACATGCTAAATGAGGTCTGCAGAGTCTGAAATGTAGCACTTTTTTTTTTTAACAATTTCTCTGGGCATTGCACAGTTTGACTTTAGGGTGAATTTGCTGGGATGTCCTCTCCTGGGAAGTTTGTGGCATTGTGTTAACTCACATCTGAATGCTCCAGAGCAGCAAACTGACAAAACATCTGCTTTTATAGAGGTGCTCACATTTGATGCCAAAGTAAGATTTTCAGAGTCTTCACTGAAACTGATGCTTTTTAAATTAGCCATGTGCTTAGTGGTGTCAGTGGCTCCACGGTGTAGTGGTTAACACATTTGCCTTACATGTAAACGATCCCTCCTCCTGGTTTGACACCAGGAGGAGACACAATCCCAGCCTTGGGGCATTACAATGTACCTCTAATGTCTTTCCAAAGCCTGGAAAAATTAAAGGGTCTTGTCGATAGGTTATTCAGTGAAAAATCTCTGCCAGACCAAACACGTGGATCCATGTCAATCCCTTGGGAAATAAGAGAGCATCCAAAACTACCTTTAGTAATTTCAGCCTGTGCACATGAAAGTAGCTATAGTGATGCACCATATTTTATTTCCTCTTGCACAGTGTAGATTAAATAAGGAGCAACAAAAACAAGGCCTGTGTGACTAGTAATACAAAATACATTCTTTTATTCATTCATCTTTGTAAATACACAAAACAGATCAATGCAAAGAATTCACAGAAACAACATTTAGTTGGCTACAAATCTTGAAACCATTTACACACCATTTACACAAAGGATTTTGGATTTTGCTCCCTATTTTAGAAACCATCCTTTTCATGCATTCAGTTTGAGATATCAATCCAAGCTATCTAAGCCTTTACCCCTTATCTACACACATAGCTTTTATCATTTTCAGTCTATCCAACTGTGCTTGTTTCTTCTGGCATTGCTCTTCTCAGGTATAACTTTAAGGATTCATTTGTTATTATATGTACATGATATACATCAGTTCTTAAATACATTTGCTTTGCTTCCAGTCTATTTACAATATTAGAGCTTATTGATATTTTAAATGGTTACAAAATATATGTACTTGATGCTCTAAAAAATGTGTTAAATCAAAAGGAGGCAAATGTTATATTGATTTGTAGGTAATGTGTGGTTATTTAAAGCACAGATGCTAGAAGGGGAAAAAAGCATTGCTTCACAAACTCAATTCATTAAAAGAACGTATGCAGTCATATTTTAAAAGCAGAAAACTAAAGGGGGCTGCGTGCCATCAGCAAATCATTCGTTCAAACTGCAGTTCTCTTTAAAAACATCAGGTTTATGGAGCATTTTTGTAAATCTAATCAATCCTCTCACATCTCCATTTCTACTGGCTTTCTAAGGGGGAAAATTGCGATTCCAGCATATCCCTGAATCCCGTTTGTATGATTTGAAAAGCAGAACCATTCCGGTATCGAAACCACCAAGCCTGCAGCAGAGGACTACCTCAGTGCAAACAGTTTTAATCCACACAGTTGTATCACAATAGATTACAGCTGTATCCAACATCAAACAAAATTTGCGCAGTGAATACAATACTTTATCTCTCTTCTAGTGGCTAAATATAGGGCGACAAGCAAACGCCCCAGATGAAACTCATCATTCCAAAGCAAATGTTCATTCATTTTTTGGTGTAAGAGTCACACACACACACACACACACACACACACACAGACACAAGTGAGTGTATATTTGTTCTTTGGACATTGTGGCTGGTTGTAAATGCTTTGCAAAGTAGAAGCTGAAATCTGATGTAAAGAAGTACTAAAGTTGGTGAACAAATAGAATAACTTGCCAACATCCTGATCCTGTGAATATTACAAGTGAGATTCTTTAAAGCTAACTGACTTCAGAGGTTTGTAAAGCATGTACTATTCAGTAAAAATATGGCTTTTGTGTAAATAGTCCTTCCGCTTTAAATATTATAAGCTGGAGCTTAATGAAAGACTGCTATGAATGTTGCGTCCATCTACAAAAAGTCCACACCTATCACAGCTTCAACTAACTCTGTGGTTCCCTGAATGTCAAGCATGTGTAAAAGCTTTTTTGAGTTTGTGAGAAAAAAAATCTATAAGCTCACTGATCTCTCAAAGCCATGAGGTGTATATGTGCGCATATGTGTGTGAGGATGCGTGATTGTTATGTGGGTGCAGGGATGGACCACTCACAGTGAACACATTAAAGCATTCCTATTTGCCCTCCGCTTGCAGAATAGCAAGCTTGAAGCTGCATCTGTTCTGTCTCTTGTCAGTCTCTGTCTTTTCCCCCTTTTCAGTACCGCCACAACCCATTCTTTAAAAAAAAAAAAAAAAAGACTTTCCCTCGCAGATGGAGACGGAGGCCTCTATGCAGACAGCAGCTGCCTCTGCTTCAGATCTTCTGGCACATGTGGAGTCTGGACTTGGACGAAGAGGTGGCGTCTTTCCACACCTTGCAGGAGAGGCCCTTGGCACAGTCACAGCGCTGGAAGAGTTCCAAGCCGTGAGAGCCTTTCTTCCTCTGCTTGGTGCACACTTCTCCCTGCCTCAGCACCGGTTTGCAGATTTTGGTCCAGAAATGGCGGGCGCAGCAGTAGCCATCCGAGCAATCGGAAGAACGCAAGCAAGAGTCACCCTCGTGCCCTGGCGGAAGAAGATGAGAGAAATGTATGAGCAGCGATAAACCAGCAAATGGTAAACTTCAAACTGTGCATTAAACTGGCATAGCTGTACTTGGAGAAACATAAACCCAAGTAAATAAGCAAAGGACGCACATTACCATCCAAACCCCACTTTGCTGACTAGTTATTCCATTATTCCATCAGTGTGATGGGCAGTGTGTGTCAGACTGTTTTCCATTGATTTAACATTACTGAATTTTTGGGTTGAGTTTTCTCAAGTGGCAACCTGCACAAGTCCATTATAATGTAATAATGTGTAAGGAGAGTGGGCGAGTCAAGTACAAATAAAACCAAATGGCCTCATTTATGGCAGCTTTAAGTAGTGCTTTTATTTCCACAATTATTTTAGCATTGCAGCCTGCTGTCTTGAGGGTGCATTTAGAGCTTAGTAATTTAAGTGTGTCATTAAACAGATTACTATATTGATAGTCCCTCACATTGACTTAAATCAGGTCTCAGTGAGTAGCTTTAATTATGCCAACGCTGCATTCTGTGATTTGCACTGGTGTATCATGGAAGGTGTGCTATCAATGAAACTGTTTTTATGGATTTAAGTAGATGCAGAAACAGCAAAGGCATTGTGTTTGTTTTTTCTATGATTCCCATGCTGCGCTCGAGGCACATAGGTGCAGACACATGAGCAAAGGGGCAATTATAAGCATAGCTGGTGGACTGCAATGCCCATGAACTCTTTAGGAGTTTCAGAAAGTAAATAAGAAAAGGATTCAGCCATCCAGACACACATTAAAGCGAGGGAGAGTGCAAAAATAATATGAAAGCAAAAACAATAACGGCATATGATAATGTTTAGATATCATTAGTTTCCACTGGACATGCTTTGCTGTCAAACTTTACCTTTTAGAGAATGCTTGGTGTGTCCCTTCCCACTCTTCTTCCAGCCATGTTCTTTGGAGGAGAGCTTGATATGTTCATCTAATGCTGAGATGTGAGGTGAGATCACACTCTCAGAGATGGGCACACAAATAACTGCAGGCATAAAAACAAGACAAATATATAAAACTTAGTTTGTCAGGAAAAAAAACAAAAACATGTAACAGATTGTTAAACCTAACTGCCAAATTGACTAATCAGGAATAGTATCTGCGAAATGTCTGTTAAATGAATGTTTTCAGAACACGATGAAAAGAACTCCTGTATGAGTTAGTCAGCTATGTCAATTTTAAACAAAGAGCAGTTTCAGCACAGCCTCTGCCACACATTCATGCTATTCACACTACAACATGTGACCACTGATTCCTAACCTCTGGGCCTCAGTTCAACTTACAGTTCAAGGTTCTGTCTGAAAGCATGTGTTCAACATTATTTAAATGTATTGGCTCTATAACTCAGACCCACTTTTTCCAAGAACATTTGAATAAAACCAGAAATCAAATTTTACAACAATGCCCTGTGGTCATGATGCAACTGAAACTGAACGCACCACAGCGTGTGTGTGTGTGTGTGTGTGTGTAATCGTACAGTTGCTGCAGCAGTTCCCTGGGCAGCACATAGCATCTCGATGGCAGCGCTTCTTTCTCCTGCGGCAGGTGAGGCAACGAGAAGGAGACTGTTGAGGGCTGTGGCAGTAACTGCCCACGCTGCACTCCCTGTCATTGCTGCAAGGGTACATCTGGAGACAGAAAAAATGATGAATTTGCTACATGAAAATATCTGTTTACCCGGTTTATGAAATAACCTATGATAGCAGAATTTTAAATCAGCAGTATGGACAGCCAAATCTAAAATCCATGCCTGACATAACTTGCACTGCTGACGTGGCATTTTTAATGGAAACGCTCACTGACGTAGTTTGAGGAGCAATGCTGATGCCAGTTCAGTTGCAGATTAATCACCCAGTTACATCAAAAGCACATTAAAAATACTCTCAAGTCCTCACAACACATTTTATGAAAAAATAAACAGCAAATGTTGCCTTTTGATATCTGACTTTGATATGTTTGCCAAAGTGACATCGAGCAACATAAAGCACATACACGTGTGGCTGCAATGTAAACTCAGTTCCCTTAATTGCATCTGCAGGGTCATTATTTTTTTCTCTGGAAAGGCGTGCATCAGCCCACTTTCTGAAAAGAGTGTCCAGAGTCACGGAGTGCCCACTGGACACACGTTTCCCTCAGGAACACGGATCCTGTCAGCATCCGAAGTCATGAAACAGTCTCTTTTTACTGGGCCAATGAGACATCTTGAGATGGTAAACTAATCCCCACCCAGTATTTTTAATTCAACATGGCATATATTTTCTTGTAAAAGATTTTGTGTCTCCCACATGTCATCACTCACTGAATGTTCACCAAATTAACAGAGTGCTGTGGTGCATATGGCATCACTGTTTAAAAGTGATATAGTTGGCAGTTTTTGCTCACAATGTTGCAACACCTTTCCAAACATCACAATTGTGGCAAGTTCCTTAGTTAAAACAGAATGATTTGAATTTTCTGTTATGTTCAGGGGTCTTTGCAGAGACCCCTGAAAACAAACACCTTTATAATAGTGGTGGTAGGTCTGTTCATTCTAATCTGCAGCAGGTCTTCAATTGCTTTGCAAAATTACTGATTAGAGTCTAGGAAAGACTGAACTAAAGCCCAACCATTGTGTTTATTTGCTGCATTACAGCAGGATGCTGGTTGGTAGGTAAGCTTCGTGCATATTTTCCATCTCTCATGTGCTAATCAGCAGTATTTTCCATTGCTAGTCGCCTCACAGTTGAGATTAATTTAACGTGCTACCCACCCACTTTGTGTCACTAATGGTTATTTCTCCAGTCACACAGTTTCTACTCCCCACATGCCAATAGTCCCTTTCTGAGTGTGCACCAGTGTGGACAGAAAAACTATAAATAAAAACTTAAAGTTAAGTTTAAAACATGTTTTAATGTTTTGCAGGCTGAAGCTAAAATCCGCTCACTTTCTTTGTAATTACTGGGTGGCCCAAAGACCCAAAACCTTATAAAATTAACCCAACACTGTCTGAATGGCTAGATACCACTAGGGGTATGTGGGGAAATAAATTGTTTGTTTTGGGTGAAATTACTACAGGCTGCGGTCCCTCTATACCAAGTTTAGGGGACAACATGTTGTAGGGATTAACTTGTCTCACACTAAATGTTTTTTTTTTCCCTCCCATACCGCTATTAAAATTACCAAACCAAAGCAACCCACTTCAGTATCTCTTAGTGTCCTCCAACTATTCACAGGCTTAATGGGGCTACATTTCAGTAGCCAATCACGTTCCTTTACAGTTCATTTGCCTTTGTTTTTGCTTTAGCATTTCTTGTTTTTACACCAAAAGGCTTGAGAAATATTATGTAGCCAAGAACACAAGGGCTTTTACGTCTTTTCCCTAATGAAGGGACCACACAAAGAAAGCTTAAACTTAACTATCCATAGCAGTGAGAAATGCAATTAAAGCCGAGCTCACTCTTCTTATAACAAGCGTGTACACCAACATGAGGCTTTCTTTAGTGGAACCACTGTCTTGATGATTCCACACACATGGGAGTCCCATTGCCATTAGACTTGGAGCAGGAGCAAAGGAGTTTGGTGTAAATTGTAACACAAATCAAGGGAGTTTGCTGACAAATTAAATAATGTCACGAATTTGCAACACATTCATCAACACAGGGGGGCATTTTAAACAGCTGCAGGGTGAGACACACACACACACACACACACACACACGCAAATTTCAGGCCACTATGTTTCTGCAATTCCTGAATATTGTTCCCTCATTTTCAACCATTCACTTTAATTTGGAGGATATGTTATTATATGAAATGCACCACATATTTGCACAACCGTACACCTATTCACACATAACACACATAGCTGAGTTTAAAAGGAATCTATTAGTAAATTATGTTCACTGGAGACTGACATTTGCACATGTTTTGGTGGCACGCCACTGCCGGCACAACATCCACATTTCCCTGGCAGTGCACTGACAGATTTGATTTATTGTAGCTTACCACTGACAAACATGGAAGAGTCAACATGTGAGTGAAGATAAAAGAGCTTTAAATCAGAGTAAAATCATTACAGCCGCACTAAATATAACAAACTCTTTTTGGGGGTATAAAGGTCAGTGGAGAGGGACTGCCATCCCCAAAATAGCAGGCGCCATTCCAGACGTCAATGTACACCACATGTTTAAATCAGCTATCAACAATATCAATATTTCAGCACATTAGAAGTTGTTACTCATGAGTTTTAGCTTCAGAAAATGAACTAGATTAGACTTGTTGGAGGGTTGCCATACTGACTTTCTCAGACTGGAAACACATGGATGCAATGATATAGCCATAGAAAAATGAGCTGAAATATTAAACTGAACGCTCATCTATCATTATGACAGATTCCCATAATGCAAATGATTAGCATTGCTGATGAAAGCAACAAATCCCTGATGCTTTATGGATTCCAAAAATTTCTTAATTGCTACAAGGTTAAGAACTGTTGTCAGGATATGGAAAGGTCAGATATTGGCATAAGCAGGAGGAAGCAGTAGTCTTTATCCTAATCCCAACTAATAACCTCCTGGCTCCAACTTTCTACTTTACACACATTAACTTGGCACCAATTCCTCAGCAAGAAAATGAACAAGCGTATTTCCCAAATTCTCAGACTATACCTTGAACTCAAAGTCTACCCAATACGTTCTCTCAGGATTTTGCAAACTGCTATTTTCTTAGCAAGGAATAACCTTTCCTGCTCAACTGGTGGGTTCAGTTTCTATGTAAGCTCCTCCTTTAAAGGAATATGCACATTGCAGTGGACTGTTGAGAAAACAATATGCTGGAAATGTGGCCTGAAGAGAAGTTCAAGATTTTTTTTTTCCCCTGGCAACAAAAAAATTCTTGTGATCTAATGAAGACAAATGGATCCAGTCACTTACAGCAGTACTTAAAATTACCTGCATTCAATCCTACCTGTCTTTCTGAGCCAGCAGGTTTGCATGGATCACAGTGCATGGGGCACGGTGGGAATGGGGCTCACCTCTTCCATCATGGCTCAAACTGCAAGACAGTCCTTTGAAACCCAATGATACAAGGCTGGCCCCTTAAATCATAGGTGATGAACTTGCCTTATCTTGTCATGTTATAAAACGCCTCCTTTGCAACATCTGAGGGACATTTGGGATGCATCTTATTAATCTCATATCTTTTTTCTGTTGCTCCCTTATTTTTCCTTAGACAGCCTAGCAACATAAAAGCATAGCCTTGGATCCTGCATAGGAAGTGGGCTGAGCGCTGTGTACTCTGCAGCCTCTCTGGCATGCTGGTGAGATGATAAAGGAAGAGACAGACAGAGAGCAATAAGGGAAGCCTCCGGCCCTGTCTCGTGTTGCTCTCGTGCTGGTAAAGCTCTGTGGCTTTGAAGAGGAACCTTAAATGTGCGGGAGCAACAATCTCCAAGGGATTTACTGCAGGATATACAGGGCTTTGAACCCTCTCCACCAGTCCCTTATTTACCTCTCTACAGTCATTCCAAAGTGCTGATATAATTCAACAGCAAAGCCCTGTAATTCCAAAAAAATAAAAAATAAATAACACTAAGTATGTCTCATCTCCTCTGTGTTTAGAAACCAGGCAGAACCTGGATCCAGTATGAAGACTGGACAGCAGCAGTAAAACAACAGAATGAAATGGTAATTTAAACCCCCAGACTGCAGCTATTTAAGTTCAAGTGACAAAAAAAACCTCAGTAACTATGAGAGGAACAAAGGTAATGTGAGAGAATGACAGAAAAGAGGCCGGGGTGGCTGGATGGGCCAACAAAATATCAGACTCAACATCAACTGACAAGTTTGTTTTTTGTATTTTGTTTTTAATATGATGAATGCTGAAGCTCAAAGTTGCCAAAAACTGTAAAATGAAGAAGAAGAAGAAAAAGAAGAAGAACTGAGCTGAATTGAATTATTTTTCTATTTTGAACATTTTTTAAGATGCTACAGATGCATATGATCAGATAACACATGAGGACATGCAGAAATTATGTTTTTTATTGTTTATTTTGGAGCACTCGTAACCTTATTACTGAATGGAACTCTGATATGGAGCTCCAATGCAAACATTAATAAAACTCTAATAAAACCTAAGGCAGAGCTGCTGTCTGCTGCATATGGCAAAGAATCACCTTTATGAACCATGACAGTAGTGAAGACTGTCTTTTTGATGTAACTGTAATATTCAAGCTAATATTTAGCATCCTTTACAGGGATTTTGGGTGAAAAGAAATCCAACAAAACTAAAGCACATTCTTAAACATCCGCCCTTTTTGCACTCCTTCAGTGCTCAGGCTCATAACCTGAGGCAGTGAATGGTGTTAATGAGTGGCAGGGGCCTTAAAGAGTCAAACAAACGATGTCACTGAATAAACAAACTTCATATGCCCTGAAAGCACAGACGGCCACTATCAGATAACATAGGGAAGACTGCGCATAAGTCACTCATACAAACCATGTCCTCAGACACAACTCAGCCTCTTTCATCACTCAAAACACATGTGTTTATAACCGTGTCCCTTTGAGCAGTAGGATCCAAAGTCTCTAAAAACTAGGCCTTCCTTAAGTTAAGTATACATTCTGAGTTGATCTTAGTCATTGTACCCGAAGAAAGGCACACAGTCACTGTACGTGAGTGTTCTCCCTTCAAAGACTGGGAAAGCGTGTGACGGTACTGTGGGAGGCGTGCTGCTTTAAAAGGTGTAATCTTGTGAAATGAGAGGTGCACAGGGTCTCTTCTCTCATTAACAGGTTTAATCACAGTAAAGGTGGTCTCTGCATGAGAACCCTAATGGCTCTGGCACAAGGTCCTCGTGGCACCCGAGGGACCCACAGCCTGGAAAACCGAAGAATAAAGCACAAATAAGCAGTCACACCTTTCCCTGCCTTTTCTCTCTCTTTCTTTCTCAGCTCATTAAGATCACTGAACAGTCATTTTTGGCTTGGGGGGGGGCTATATTTTTATAGGGAGAGCCTTCAGTGATTGCTTCTTAAAGTAAACTCTCTGGTGAATTCAATAAAGGAACTAGTTAAGGCCGACTGACCGGCTGCTGATGTTTTACAGACGCGTAATGCACGAACGCCGCCAGCGTGTTGGTTCCCTTGTGGGTTCAGAGGTTACAGTGGTGAGCGCTGCCTGCCCATGCTATCCATTTCTGTTGGTTCCCTTCCAAGAAGCCAACAGTGCCACCCACGAGCGCTGGCTGTCAAGGTTTTAGAGGTTTTGGCTTTGTCGGTTTTACTCCAGTCAGGCTGACGTGAAGAGGACGAGACAAAAGGAAAACACCCGGCCGTTTGCCCCTTTCAAGTACAAGGAGGAATTGCCAAAGCCTTCCCTGGTTTGTGTGTGTGTGTGTGTGATTAATATCACCCGTATGGCCAACCTTTGTCAGCAGCCACAGGAAATCAAAGCACATTAAGTTATCAAAGTTGGCTGTTAACCCAAAGGCTTTGACCAGCCTTTCTAATCTGATGGATACAAAACCAAATTACACCCCAGTTTCCTGCTGCAGCCGCTTGTCTTCACAGGGAGGCTGTAGTCTCTCCCTCAGTAATTTGCTATAGAGCAAAATAAAAGCCAATGCGGGTGATTTTTGAGGAGATTCCTCATCATTTTCTGAATAATCTTTAACTGTGAGAGAGTTCCAAGACCCCAAACAGTTGCACCAAACTATTTAAAAATATTGGTTGTACTGACTTTCTTTTTTTTTTTTAATGGGTACAGTGGGAAACTGTTGATATTGTCTTTCACATAACTGGGAATTTCACATTTCTCGAACCCTAATTTGCCAACTCTCCTCATGGATTGTGTCAAACTTAGCAGTATTGCAACGTATTCATACTACATCGGCACCAAAGTCTCCTCCTAAAGGAGATGCCAAAAGCAAACTTGAGCAGACACATGCCCTTTTCACCAATCTTCATCCAAGCCCTCATACATGCGAAAGCAGAGAAGCGCCTCAAAGATGTGTGTGTGTGTGTGTGTGTGTGTGTCTGTAATTGTGCAATCTCAGGTACAGTTATTGCAACAGTGTCCTGGTGTCTGCTTCTAAATTAATTCTGTGGGACACTTTTCCATTACAGAAACGTGGGCAAATCAGACTTTGATTTATTACCCTATTTAATACAGCTATTTACAAATAGCCACTGTGTGATGAGAGGCAGAAGGACAGTGCAGCTCACTTGCCATCATCAAGCCACAAGTCTGGCCACGGCTGAGCTGTGGCTGTTTCTTTACCACTCTGGAAAACCTCATAAATGATATTAGCCGTCCTCATTTGGACCCAGTACACCATGACATTATACTTTTGTAACAGTATGGTGGTTTCTGCGCACAAAGATTGTTTTCCCTCAGTCCACTCTTCCAAACCATTCCAAATCATTGCAAAAGCAAAGTAGTAACCAGGCGCTCAAATTGTGGTCTGGCAGGGGGGATCTTTTCCATAATTCTTCTGTATAAGCTGGATGACTGCTTGCTCCAAACTAAACATTTCACTGATATGCAACATTATCATAAGAGGTGAACTGAACAGGCCAAGTGCAAGCACAACAGGTGAGCCCACTGAACTAGGCAGGGGGTGGAGGGACTACTTGAAGTTAAGCTCAGGGTAATGATTGAGCTGATAGACCAGACTCTGTCTGGGAGATGTGGCAGTGCCATCTACTGCTCGCATACTGTGAGGCATCGAGACCAACTCTCAGCTCTACATGTTGAAAGTCCCAGGAGTTAATTTTAAAATGCGATGAATTGATTCTTTGCAGTGATTCATCTTTTGTGGGAGATTAAGACCTGGCTTTTGTCAACTTCTTTTGCTTGAACAGTGCGCCCTGCTTCTTTCATATATGCATGCCTGCCTTCCAGGTGGATTAAAGCATCCACCTCTGAGGAATTATTGGCTGGACTGCAAATTTTCCTGGCCAAGCCGCAGCTCTAATTCCTCACTTGGTAAATCAAGTATAATGTTCACAGTTTTTTAATCCCACGTTTGCCACCACACTGATGCCGCACTTGGTTGAAACAGCAGGGATTGATAACTCTTTGAATGGGTATTAAGTGGTTGGTAAGAGTGGCCCCACAGAATCTCATAATCCCGAGCAAGCGCCTGGACCACTTTAATGACACTGAGATCCAGACAGAAAATTACCCCAAGTGTTAACTTTTTCTCACTTCTCTGCTGGCATTAATGATTTACTGTGGAAGTGTGCTGCACCCGACTGTGGCGTCAGGTTTGAAAGGCAATTAGGATTTATGAGGGGTCCAATCCTCCCAATTTCCAATAACGATCCGCACATGACAGCTTTTTGAAAGTATATATTACTATTTTACAGTTTAATTGTGCAAAGGAAAATGCTCCACAGTGATTCTCACTCAACAATCATAAACTGGAAAGGGGAATTTCTGGAAGAATAATGTTATTATTCTTGTTGCATTTCATAAATTGTCTCATCGGTACCAAAGAAAAAGAAGGACTCTGACATCTCAGTTGATATTTTCTCAGACTGTAAAATAATTGAAGTTACCTGGATGTTGTGTTTCTTAGTGAGAGTGGTGGAGCGGTTGGTAGCCGGTGTCGGTATTTCTTCCAACTGACCAGGCTTGATGGAGTTCGCCTTTGGGCGCGCCTCTAATACCTGGGATGTCCCAGTCCTCAGCGTAGCGACGAGAAACACTACAACACAATATCTAATCCAAGTAGAGACGAGCATCCTCAAAAATACTAAAATGTTTTTTAAAAAACAACAACTTAACTTTAAAAAAAAGTTTCTCAGTGAAGACGTATGCGCCCTGGCTGTGTCCATGCGTCGCGCTTGTCAGATTGCAATACACACAGTAGTGGTGATGCCAAGTGTTTGGTTCTGAAAATGTCAAATATTTAAAAAAAGGGCTGCCATTGAAGATTAATTTAAGAATAAAGAAACAAACAAACACATGGGGTCAGGTGAAAGAGCAAAAGGATTTTTTAAAAAAGCGCTTTTAAATCGCCGATGCTCTGGGGGTCAGAAAGAAACTTGACAAGAGGTCTCCACTGTGACTCTGTCTGGCCGCGAGTGAGCGCTTACTCCTGTAGCCGGCTGTTTTATGATCTCGGATACTTTCTTTTTATAGGATTCTAATGAGTTTGCTTCCTCCGCCCCATTCACAACTGACAAAGAATGAAACTGATCTGTGCGCTGCGCTGCTGCTCTCGCATTGTCGTCTGGACACCGGCACCAGGAGCTCCGCTGGAAAAAAGCTATAAAATTATACACTGTGTATTTTAACTGAGCACTTGACCCTTTTTTTCTTTCTTTCTTTCTTTCTTTTCTTTTCTTTTACTGCGACCGCGAATAGGAAATAGGAGAATATAAGTCAGATTAGTAAGTTTAAAAAGGCTTTTGCAAGTGAGGTGGAACATCTTCTGCCTGAGGAAATTGTTACCTGTGCTGAAAAATTTAAAGCAATACCCGGTCAAAATTGAAAGAAAAAAAAAAGTTTAGGGTTAACCAGCATTCCGGAATAGCACAGAATTAAAAAAATAAATAAAAATCAGATAATCATTGTTTTCTCCTTGGAAAAGACATCCCTCATGATGCAAGGGATGACGACGGTGATAAGGTTTCTGATGCAAGAATTATAGAGGCTCCTTTGTTGTTCTTCGAGTCTTGCGTGGGGATAAATTATATTCATGTTGGTTAGATAATGTATTTCTAAGTACAATGATTTCTTTCAGTTTCAGACAGGTAAACACACGGGAATCACGCACTCACAGAGTGAATCACTGTAGTAACTTGGTGGTGGTGTATTGCCCTTTGTATTTTATGTACTTTTCATGTGCATATAATAATGTGAGGAACTTTTGATGGAACATCTAAAAATGAATATCAAACATACTCACATTCATACTGCACTAAACATGATAACTTTCCAATATGAAGCACAGTGTAAATCAAGCACAAAAGTCACCTTGTCAATATAAAAATAGCAGCCAGCAATCAAAATGATTTTCCCACAATAGCTCACCTAATACTATTTTAGTCTTCACACAAGCTAGAAGCATCTATTCAAGGCTGGAAGCCTGGCTGGGCTCGGATGAAACCAGAATACTGGTAAAGGCTTCTGACCTCAAAAGCGATCCATCACAGCCTCCAATTCAAAGTGTCAAGTTCTTTTGTTGGAGACAATGGGAAACCAACTGAACTGGGGAGTGGGAGGAAGTATTGGACTTGTCTGGTGTAACTGTAGATGCAGAGGTGATACTGTTTTAGCCTTCATTGTCACCTGAGTGCACATTGATTTACCAGACAGGTGCTTTGACCAGAAACACATTTGAAAAGCCCTCATCCATTTTCAGAGGAAACGTAACCAGTGGGAAACAAAGTTTGGATAATTAATTGAAGAGTAAGTCTGCATAATGTAAACTTCCACCAAGTAAGTAAGGTGAAGTTTTCATTTTATTTTATTTTATTTTCTTCAGTGGGATAAATGGAAGATTGTGTTCAAATAACCAGTACAAAATAAAACAAAACAAAACAAAAATACACAGTAAAAATTTTGATTTATTCCATAAACATTGGGTGGTGCCCAGCTAGAGTTTGTCTTCCTTCGGTACTCCTGATGAAACAGCTGAAAAAGTCACTTCAGAGACAGTAAAATGGGCCGACAGTGAATCAGAGGACCAGCGCAAAGAGGGTATTTCAGGCACATTGATCAATTTAACACATGCAAAAAGGAAAAAGAGGACACTTCAAATGACAGTCTGCATGCTGATGCAGTCGCGCTGATAAGTGTGGAAACGTCTGTAGAAACCACAGCAGATTAAATGTGATGGTTTCTTAATGGAGGGAAGGTGATGTGAAGATTCTGGGCAGCAAAGCTTCTGGTCCATGACAGCATGAATGCAGTAGATGTTAGTTGATGTCACTGAGATGTGTACAAAAATGCAATATTTCAAAAAACAAATATTTAAGTTGGGATTCATAGAGCTGAGGGGGAAAAAAAGAGCAGGCCAGAGGACCTGGGTCAAAATCTGTGATTGTTTTCTTGGCTCTTTCAGTAGGAAAGAGTTTCCCGTGGGATTATCTTACGTTCTAACATGCTATCATCACTTCCAGCCTCCACACAGTAACCACATTTCAACTATTATATTCCTGTGTTAATACTTAAACCACTGCTGATTTGCAACTGTTTAAGAATTCAAGCCATCTGTAAAACTGCGGCATAGAAAATATCACCTGACAGTGACAACGGAGAAAGCAAAGCACGGCTGATTTGCAGTTTGGAGTCGAGGGAAGTTTAAAGTTGTATGGTGGAAATTAGAATCCATTCACGCTAGACTGGGTGAGGCTTTCCATTTCTTACAAATGAATTAGAAATGGATTTTTTTTTTTAAATCTCCTGTAAAATTATAGCTATGTTTACACTGGCTGAGGCAGTCAGATTATGCAGGGGGTCATCTGCCAGGTGCCACAGTTTCAGTACAATTCGTGGCAACTAGACAGTGTAATAGCTGCGGCCGGTTAGGTAAACACACAGTTTATGCCTTAGATGCTTTAGACTAGACTGATTAGGACTTAAGATTACAATTTGCTGTTGCTGGACGCACTCTTTGCCAGCATATGTGGTCAAAAACTTAATTTTGTTGAAAATCACAGCATCAACCAATTGTGCCAAATGCGTGTCAGCAAAGGTAAGAAAGCTGACTGCAGGGAAGCAAACATGGATGCTAGCACTGGAGCAAGTGTGCTTTGGTATCTGGGAAGTGGCGAGGCCAGCTGTTGTCACTTTTTAAAACAAAACTTTTTTTTAATTATTATTATTATTTTGCTTGACAAAAGATTTCAGTTGCTCAATATTCACGGCCTCCTTTGTTATATTTTGGGTTTCATAAAGTACCAAATGTCTTCAAGTTGTGACAGACTAGCATGCAGGAAGGCCAGTTTAGCACCCACACTCTTTTGCAGCTAAGCCATTCTGTTAAAAATCCATGCAGAATGCGGTTTTGGATTGTCTTGGTGATATAAACAAGGCCACAACATGTTAGGTATTCTTAGTTCCTGAAGTATGTTTTGCGACAATTTTTGGTAAGTCCAAGTATAAACAGGCCTTAACTGTTTTGAATTATCCTCTCCCAAACGTACTGTCTCTTGCACTGCTGTTGATCATTCTCAGTGTTGTGCTACAGTTCATCACTTAACCCCTGACACAAATGTTTAGATGGAGAAAGTTGATGTTCCACTGGGCTGCATCTGTTACATCAGTTCAGTTTTTCCTGTGTCGTAGTTTTTCTTGTGATTATTGCAAACTTGGCTGGCTATTAAATCCAATCTAGCCACCAAGTTAAAACCCAATATGTAGTGTTTATTTATTTATTTCCTGTGCTTTTTGTCCCGTTTCTTTTGATATCCACAGGAGTTGCGCCACATGCAATAAAGAGTGCATTAAGTTGAAATGACACAGCTTAGAAATCAAATAATTTGGCAGAACTGCATTAAAGCACAACAGTAATCTGTAGATGCAACATTTTACATTTTGTGTGAAGTACAATTTGGATTAACATTTTTTGGATTATGATCAAAGCCCTTGTGCGTTTAAACTTTTGTGTAATTGAAGACAGTGTAAACCAGTTTCACTGTGCCTCACTGAGTCTGCTTCTCATTAATAGATCACACAATCCAGGAAGGGTTTCACCTTCCCAGCCTACCACCCACAAACATGCTTCATTACAACACATCAGTCAGTGTACTGTAAGTCTGCCTTTCATTTGGGGTCGTTCAGAAATTGGGGTGTTTATGTTCTGTCCAGAATATGGGGTTTTCCGCAGTGGAGACCCAGTAACATATCTATCGTGTTTTGTCAGTGAGGTGGAGCTCAGCAAAAGACGGTCGCTGACTTTGATGTGGCGTATACAGAGCATTCATACGGACTACACCCCACAATAGATGAACAATTCATCCAAGAGACGGTCGTTCCATTTTTTACTATTCGACATTCAGCAGATGTGAGTTGGCCTGATGACGTGGGTCATACGGCAGATGGCTCACTATTAGAACAGCTGGCCAAAAGGAAACAAGTTTGGGTCCAGGAAATTAAGTGTTTGGACGTCACAAGAAAAAAACACACACACGCACAAATATGCATGAACACACATTTGCTTTGATTTCAGTGCAGGTGACTGTTCTTTTTTTTAATCTCCAGATTTCTTCAGACATTAATGATGGATTATCTGCACATCTCTTCTTGTTAAGAGCTGTTTCCAAACAGGATTTTGGTTCACATATTCTCCTGCTTAACTTGTGTTTTTACAACAAAATCCTAGTTTGCATCTATCACTTGCAGAAGTGATTTGGACAGCTTTTTTCACTACTGTTTCAACTCTTTCCAAGTTTAAAAAAAAAAAAAAATCAGCTTTTTTGCAGATAAGCTCTGTGACTGATGCTGGAATTATCCAGAAATTAAGACTTTGGGATCAAAGAGTTTTCAAACTTAAGTGCATTCAGGGACAAACAGAGATATTTTGCAGAGATACTTCTCGCAGTTTGTCAGCTCTTCACATGTTCTATTTTTCCATTACTGCACTGAATCCATAAAGACTCATCAGTCCTTATTTCAGTGACCCTTAAACTTTGTGTGGCAGAAATCAGTAAGATTGCATGAGCAAACTCATGTTTATTTATTTTTCACACCCACCCTGCAGTAACTCTGTAGGCCATGAGTGGGGCCTGCCCAATAGTTTAAGAACCATTGCCATTTTGTAACCCTGCCTATAGGTTTTCTTTTACCGCTCTTTAGAATTAATTTAATGTTAAAAGGTTCAAATGTTGGTATGCAACTGTGGGTCCAGGTCACAGCAGCAGCAGTCTAAACAGAGACAATGGCCACCTCCTCTAACTCTTCCAGAAGGATATCAAAGTGATCTCAAGCTAGCCTAGGATGTGATCTCACCAGCATGTCCTGGATCTGCCCTGGGGTCTCCTCCCAGTAGGCCATAGTGGAGACACCTCACCTGGGAGGTCCCTGTGAGGCATCCTAGGCAGATGCCTGAACCAACTCAACTGGCACCTTTCAATGTGGAGGAGTAGCAGCCCTACTCTGAGTTCCTCCTGAATGACCGAGCTTCTAACCCTACAGCCTTAGTGATGTAAATGTCATCATCAGATGATGAGCGTGAGGGTCTGTGTGCTGACCTGTTTTTTGTGACAGACGGTCCCACCCATATAGTTGATGCATACCCCTTCTCCAATATTGACACCACCCAGCTCAACTGAAATTTGCAGCTGCTCACATGGACAACCCAAATATCTTCTGGACAAAAGTTCAGAAGATTCAACTAGTTGGCCACAATGAAAAGAGGTATAATTGGAGGAGTAAAGGTACAGTTTTAAAACCTAAGAACACTGTACCAACCTCAGGTGGCACCTTGGTGGTGTTGGCATTGTGCTCTGAGGCTGTTTTGCTGCAAGTGGTACTGGTACATTGCACAAAGTAGATGGAATAATGAAGAAGGAGGACTACCTCCAAATTCTTTAACTTCACATCAAATCAACAGAAACTTGGACACAGCTGGGTGTTTCAACAGGATAATGATCCCAAGCGCACATCAAAACCAGTTTTGGAATGGATGAAACAGGCTAATGTTAAACTTTAGGAATAGCCTTCCCAAACGCCTGACCTCAACTCAATTGAATATTTGTGAATTATTCTTAAAAGCCAGGTCTATGCCAGGAAACCAACGAATTTAAAAGAAGAGCGGTCAAATATCCAACCAGATTTATGCCAGAAGCTTGTTGATGGCCACGAAAGCATCTGGTCAAGGTGCAAATTGCTATTGGCCATTTAACCAAACATTAGTGAGGAATGTACTGTATGTATATGTTCAAGCCTGCGTGTGTAATTTTGACCCTGTGCGGATTCAAAATGCCAAATAAATTTAAACTTGAGCACCAAATTCTTGTTTTTTTAAAAGCTGTACAATTATTCCACCCTGGAGAAAGAACAGTTCAAAGAAATCATTAAAAGCCCCAAATTACCGTGACAATCATGTCCATGATGAGTGTTTGTAAACTTCTGACAGCATCTGTAACATCACCGCTTTAACCATGTTTGCTGGTTTGTGAGCAGTTAAGGAAATTCATTGGGAAGCCAAACAATTAAATGCTCAAATAACTACTTTAAAGACCTAATATACACAAGCAATACATTAACCATAATCTCTAAATGTTTGCCTTGCAGACATAGCTTCAGTGACACCAAAACTACTCACACTGTTAAACTACATCAGTGGTACAGAGAAAAGGAAATTATTTTGTCATTAGGGCAGTGCAAATTCTGATCTCTGCCATGTGTATGCCATTAGCCAATGAATGAAAGTAATTTTAAAGACTTGACCCAACATACAGAAGTGCAAGACAGCTCTAGATGTTCATTGTTGTGAAACTAAAGCCACAGAATAATTTCCTCTGACATCAAATGATTAATCGTTCTGACCTGAGGCTCTCATCTGGATCATTAGTAATATCACTTTAATCAAAAGTCCAACATTGCTTTCATAACTTCCTCCGACTGCACATTCCCGGCAGATGAACTGGAGGCTGCAGTAAGCAGTGGGCACGCTCTGTTTAAAGAGGACAGATAATTGTTCCTGTCCTCTCATTCTCAGGAAGATGGATTAGGCCATTTCCGAAGAGTCAAGCCTTCAGTTGAGCACATGAATGCACCCTGTTTCTGCTTTTAAATGATGCCGATTATTTCATTGATAACACTGACCCTTCTCTTGCAGAATGCTGACCACACAAAAGTATGCATGGTTCCAGTAATCAAGGACCCAAAGGCCATTCCTGCTTCTGAATCAAATGATGCTTTCTTTGCCTCAGGCTGTGTGACGTGGGGACGCACAGAGGAGCACTGTCAGCACTATTTGAAGTCATCTTTAAAGATGCAACTGCCTGTCCTCCTGTAGTTTCAGTATAGACAGCTTGACATGATAGAAAAGGCAGCTTTGGCATCCCTCGATTGTATCTCATGTGCAAATGAGATGTAAACCAAAAGACATTAGAGCGCAGGTACTACAACACAAAAACAGCACACGTACATACTAGGCTTTTGTTCTGCTGGCCTTAACGCTAAAGTTCCCATAATATCACATGGAACGAGAGAGCATTTAAATGTAATTGTCTATGCTGAGGTTGACACATTTGAAAAGAAAATTTCAGCCTGTGGTTCAGACAAGCATGAACCATGAATAACAGACTTCAGGTACGTGTTCAGCAGAGCAGCATGTTTCTGGGGCCAGAGTCTGGCAGCTTGTGGCCAGCTCTCAGAATGAGATTTATGATGTGCTTGACCAATATAAGCTATAAATACCATGTTCTCATGATAAACTGTGATTTTCCAAACATTTCACTAAATCAATATGGTAAACCAGAAAATTAGATAATACCATCTGTGGGATTTTAATAGCATACTTAGAGCTCAGCACTCCACGGACAGCAGAGATAAATGAAAGTTTAATTATTGCTGCTGGGGTCCCCATGAGGAGTGTTGATTAGTTCTGACAATAATAGTGTTTTAATTGAAGCCAGCCTCAGCCACATGCTTGTGAGCTCGGTGGTATACATGCTATGTCTGGCTCTCGCATGCTATCAGCAGTTTACCCTAAAGTGCTGCTTTAAATATGTCTGCAGTAATTACAGCTGCATTTACAATTTGTGGTCTGTAACTCGCAGATCTGTCTGTGTATGTCCAGTAACAGTGTTTTCAGGTTTTCTAGGTAGCTGTTTCAGCAAGTTTATTACACCATGTTGCACGGTGTGTGTAGCTGGTGGGCAAGACGTACACAGAGAAATGTGATTTTGAACAGAAGAGCCAGGAAATATCTTTTCGATTTAAAAATAAATAAATTTTTGTTTTCAGCAGACTTTCAGCTAATACTGAAATTCATAAATGTTGAGAGGTTTTGTCACCGATTGTCACATGCTTATAAAACTGAGAAATAAAACTGAGCCAAAAAGCCCCACGTCAAACAAATCTGTCTGATGAATGCTTGGATATCTCTTTATTGATTCGTGAAACGGAAACAACGAAATCTACAAAATAAACAGTCCTGTTTATTTTCTCCAGTTGGTTTCTGTCCCTGTAAACCAGAAACTAATCTGAGCGCACCATCTTTAATGATGTCTCAATTCCAAAAATACATCTGCAGCAGAGATGAAAGAATCTATGATCAGAATCAGAATCTTTTAATGTCATTATGCCAAAAGCACAACAAAAATATCTGCTGTCCCATTCAGAGCAAAGAAAAGCAGTCTCACTATACTAAAGTTTTATTTTAAGTACAAAAATTTAAAAAGAGAGAATTTCTAATCCCAGTAACAGGGGGTCTTGTCGGCTGTACGTGATGTTTGCCCAACAATGAGATTACACAAAAGACATACAAAAACAAACAAAAAGAAGAGCTCTCTTTTGTTGCTGATATGACCTGTGTATCTTTTTACTTGTTGCAGTGGTTGTATTTATCCAACAGTTGCCACAAGACACAAATGAGATTCCCTAAAGGACAATATGTGTTACTACTTACTGTGAGTGAGAATGCAAAGGCTGGTGTATTCACTGTGGACCTGGCTTTACCCCTGACATAACCATGATTTATTTTAATCAGGAAAATTGAATTAAAAGTAAGCTATTTCAAGTTATTTTCTAATTCTTATTAATGTATTCAGCCTTAACAATTGGTATGTGGAACACAAGAAGAGAAGAACAGACAGAATTAAAAATAAATAGCTCTGTTTGCTGTTGCCAACACTTTTGATAGATGACTTTGACTCCACAACTAAACAAAAAAATTATTAAAGGTCGGGGGTTACAGTGGGATTCAGCAGGTGGGGGAACCTTGAGATCAGTTGTAGCGGTGCAGCATGGGGAAAAGAATCACTCAGAAATAAGTCATAATAATTACTATTTGTGAGCTCCAGTAGATTTTGTGTACAGGCTGTGATCAGCTGAGCTGTGCTGCTGCTCTTTGAGACTTTGGCCAACAAAGCCAGTTTAACTGTGTAATTCAGTGAGTGAATATAATCAGCATCATGTAACCTAACAGTGACCATGAACACCGCAGCTGCTCGGCACCGGTCCAACACACTGCATTACTGTAAACTTCACCACTGTAATGCAAACTAACCAGTGTAGCCTGCACCAAACTGCCTAATATTTTCATACAACCTTTGAATCACACAAAGTTAGTATGCTTCAATTTGTTTGTCTCCATGCGAATGCAGCAACTGTACCTTGAAGCTAGCAGACACACTGTGTGACAAACTGCGCAGAGACGGTTTTTGTGTTTGTTGATTTTTTTTGAGCTGATACAAATGTTACATTTGAAAGTATCCACCACTTTAAAAACGTTACTTCATTTATGTTCACTTCTCTTTTGTAGCACGAGCTAAATGCTGATGTACCGGTGTCATAACCACAACTTATGGACATCTGCAGCAAATACTGACTGAGTAACCCCTCAAGTACGCTTTAACCCCCAAGTATAGTACAATGAATGATGCATAGATATGTTTTTTGTCTCTTCATGTGCGATAAGCACGGATGATAAGCAATATGATTGTCTTTTATGTGTTATTGTTCCCTCCATTTAGGTCCAGTTCAGTTTGTTTTTTGAAGCTGCACAGTGACAGGAAATGTCTTAAGCCTAAAGTAACTAGCATTATTTGAAAATGTAATAGTAGAAAGCAAAGATATTTGAATCAAAATGTAGGGAGTAAAAGTGAAACGTTGTCAGAAAAATGAAAACCCAAGTAAAGTACAGATATCTGAAAATTCTACTCAAGTACAGTAACAAAGGATTTGTACTTTGAAGTATTTGCCCATTTTTTTTACTTCCCACCTCTGGAGATATTTAACATTATTAAATGTCTGTTGACTCAGCTCTTCTCTCTAGTGCCGCCTGCTCTGCTTGCATTTCAGATTGGATGAGCTAAGGGGAAAAAAAAAAACTGAGGATGTATTCAATGAGAAATCAGAAGAGGCCTGTTTTCAACAAGGTGCTTACTTCCCTAGAACCACATGGATCAACAGTTCACTACCAGATCCTTTTTTGTTTTACCAAAGGCCATAATCATAGACACACACATCTGCTCACCTGTTGCTCATTCCCCAATCACATTTATAACATCCATCTCCATCAGCTCACTGCCAGAGTGTCGAGGCCGTTGAGTAGCCTGTGGATTCTCTGCAAGTATTTATTTATTTATTTTTTTACTTTCTTTTTTTTAATGATTGTCTGTCTTTAACATTTAGGTCTTAGATATTACATTCTGTATGATCTCTGTTAGATAAAATGTTGAAACTTTATGTTTTGGTCAAATAAGAGTTTGTTAGGTAATTAGTTTTGATAAGCAGGTTTGAGAGTGAAGTGAGATTCTTGTGAACCTTGACCCAGGTCACCGGTTACATCTTTGGAGAAATGTACCCAACACTACCATCTAATCAGTGTGTTATTTGGGGCTCTCAAAACTCTGAGTTCACTTCTGGCTTTAATCTGACTTCAGACCTGCCCATCCTAAAAGGTACTTCTTTGTTGTTTGAGCAAGCAGCTGTGGTGACATCACTTTTCTGTGATCATTTGCTATCAGTGTTACAGAGTAGTACTAGATTGAATGACTGCCACACAATGCTCCTTTGTACCCAGACCTGTGATGTTGGTGCAAAGAAAAGATATGGAAGTGGACTTCTTTGTACAATCCAACCATAGACTTCTATCACTGTAAATCCCTCTTAGATCTTTATACCCCATATTTGTGACCCCTCAGTCCAGCTTCTCATCCATACCGTGCTCGTTTTTATTAGTGTGTTATTTGGTTCACTTACCAACTTCTACTGTAGAATTTAGAGCTCAGCCAGGTCATCTTTGTTTAGTCACTCTTGATTTAACAGTTTTAGAGACCCGTTGCACTTTTTAGTTTGGTACAAGTCATACAATTACCTAGACCATTTTCAAATTCATGATTCTTTGTATTTTGTCCTGATCAGTGTCCTATTTACATTAACTTTTGCACAAACTCTGTGTGTAATAAACTCTGTGAATGGACTATTAAAAATCAGCTGAGTTGTGGAATCACTCACAATGTTAGTTCTTTACTAGAGGAGCCACAGCAATTTATAATTTATGATAATGCCTGGGACTCGGGTGCAATTTCCTGACATTGTAACTGTTTAGAATTTAGGGTGTAATTTTTATACTTTCGCAATGACACTTTAAATTCTGATAGAGTAGAAGAGAAAGAGAAACAAATTATACTGTAGTTTTGTATTTATTAGTTACCCATGGTGTATTTCCATCCATCCATTCATTCTCTTCTGTTTATCCTGTTCAGGGTCGCGGGGTGGGGGGTGGAGCCTATCCCAGTGTATTTTAAGTGTTTTATTAATTAATGATTACCTTTGTAGTTTTCAAAATACATTTTAAAGAAACTAGTTATACTTATGTAGTTCTGTGTAATAAGTATCTTTAAGGTATTTTAGATGAATGTTTTTACATTGTAAATAAACAGTATTATCAGGTTTGCTGTAGTATAGTGTCATATTCTCCTCTTTTTACAGCAAAATTGCACATTGCTCTCATAGGTACAGGCTGCGCCAAATAACATCCTAACCCCCCACCCCCATTTTACATGCTATGATGGAGTGCAGCTTTGAGTATCCACTGTTCATTTGTAGTCCTTTATTATACAGCAGTATACATGCTGTTCCTTCTTACTTTGTAATTGCATTGCAAAATCAATATAATGTAACTAATATCACAACACAAAGCCACATGAGTTTTACAATGGTGAAATTTAGACCTTTAATGTAAGTAAAAGCCATCATGCAACATCAGCTTTCAACAGATGTGAGTAACCTGAACAGATAATGAGTTAAGAATTCTTTCTCTATAACTTTACATTTTTAATTATATTTTGAAAATACTGGACAATATCTTGGACAATTAAATCTTGAATAACTAAATAACTAAATGCTAAATGAAACTTTAACAAGGGAAAAGGAAACAGTGTCTTTTTCTTAATGACTAAACCATTTAATTGGTTATTTAATTTAAAAATTTCAATCATTTATTTATTTTGTCCTTTAGGCCAAGACTGTATCTCTCCTTGTAAACATGATAATTGTAGACTATGAAAGATTTAATGAGCTATTTGGGATTAGTTGGACCTGATAAGTATAAACACTAAGCTTCATCTTTGAAGCTCTTTGAAGTTCTTACTTCCCTCCTTACTTACATAGTTGTTTTTTTTTCTTTACAAAATCACTAATAGTTTTATCATTAACAACAATGTGTAATAGCAATAGTAATGCATCACTAATAGTAATGTGCAACCACAATGCACAAAAGAGAGCTTAGGATACTCTTTAGTACAGCACACACTCCTTACAATACTTTTTAATTCTTGGAGTGTAATATGTGTCTCCTTTCTTTTAAAATACCTTACTGGTAACCACTATTTACAAAAACGCTTAAACTACAATTAAATTCTCCTTTGCTTTCAGTTTGCTAATTGTCACTCCCTTGTTTTGTAGTACCTAAATTAAAATATCATTAGAAAGAGTAAGTATTGATAAGATAAAAAAAATTCAGAAGAATTTAAAAGTGTGTGTGTGTGTGTGTGTGTGTGTGTGTGTGTGTGTGTGTGTGTGTGTGTGTGTGTGTGTGTGTGTGTGTGTGTGTGTGTGTGTGTGTGTGTGTGTGTGATATTTGATGAAAATAAAATTGTGGCTGCTGGTTTTTTGCTAACTTGGGGTCTTGTATAATAATTTAGTACACAGAAATAATCACAATTATTTTTGAATGCGATCATTTGCACTTTGGTTTAGTTTTGGTTTTGGTTTTAGTTTTCAGAAGTTGATTTCGGACCTCCACAGGCAGGAGAAGCTGCCAAATACAAATATAGCGTGATCAGTAGCCACAGCACATCTTTAGCATAGTAACTGGGCATTGAGCATCTTGAGGGTGCTACTGAAGCAGGTACAAGTCAAGCTAACTCAGGTTCACCTTTTAAAAATGGCTATCTGTAATGTTAAGTTAATTTGTGGTTGACCTGCAAAAACCAAATGATGTCATTAGGATCGCAGTCCTGCGCTTCGTGCCATGGTCCTTTTATTGGTTATCGACAATGTAAATAAGACCAGATTCACTCCAGAGGATCCTTCAAGTGTGAGAATAGTCAAACTAAAGACAAACTTCAACATTCACTATACCACATCCACCACAATACCAAAAACATTTGTGACTCCTCTTTCCGGTACACTTATGAGTTATTCAGATGGGCTGGTCACAGTGTTGAAATATTTCTGGTTTGGAAAAGTGAAGATATTATTCAGTCAGATCCCAAAATCTCTGACCTTAAAGCCACAGAGAGATCACCCATCGCTGGGAAGCTGATTGTTTATCATCACTGAAAGAGGGAAATAGCTGAACACACACTTTATTAAGGGTGCATTTTCCTGCTTAATGACACTGAGTGATATACTAGGAGCCTCCAAAACAATGTTGTTGTCACTAAAGGCTGCGGCAAAGTGGTCAGATGATAAAGAACTTTGAAAATGGGGTTTATGAAGGCCTGCAGGCCTGCACCAACTGCTATTTTAGGCTGTTCCTGAAGAGAATTTCTAAACTGAAAGATTCTCGTTAAAATCATAGCAGTGGTCACAACTTAGACATGACAGTGTTTGAAAGTGTCTGACATTTATGAACACAGTCATTTACTGTATGTTTACTTACTGTCATTGTAACATAAACAGTGGGTAAACGCTACCTAACCTCAACTACTCTATTGCAGCACCATGAGGGTTTGGGGTACAAGTGTCAGTATAGAAAAGAAAATAATATTCAATCAATAATCACAAAATGAGTGTGTGTGGCTTTTATTGTTAAATCAGTTGATGGAAAGTAACAGAATAACATTGATTTACTGATATAAACATGATAAAAAAAAATATGATTGTTATAATAAGTATTTTCTAATCGATATTTAGAGAAGTGAAACTCTTGAGATTGAGAATCAGTGTACTGAAGAATGTACTGCTAGGCAGAAACCTCATTAACCCAGAAGGGCCTTGCTGGAAATTGAAGCCCAGGACCGTCTTCTTATGAAGCACCATTGCTACCCACTGAGACTCTGTTCTGCTATTTCTAGTACGAAAAGATTTCAGTTATGTTTTGAACTTAATTGGTTGCGAGTGATTTGCTTCCATTCAGTTTTTTAAATCTCCTACCATGTTTTATATGCTTGTTTTAGCAATGTCACAGTATTCTGAGTATCTCAAGTCATTGTTTTAGGAGCAACAAACAGAAAAAGTACTTGGAAATAAATCATCTCCCTCAAGACTGTGAGTGCCATAATTTGTCTGAAAAATATTTTAGGAAAGCTAAAGAAAATTATGCTCAGTTTTGCTATTTTTATTCTTAAAGTGTCAAAACGGCACAGGCAATATAGGAAAGACAAATCTGTGGTGTCTGGATGATGTGCCTGGTGAGTGCAGCTGCAGATGTGCAGTGGTGTAGGTATGAATTATGAGCCCCCTGAAGGACTATTATCTCACTGGACACCCACCTCTCTTAATAAAATAATCCTACAGGAATTTTTCTCCAGCTGGGGGCCCCTCAAATCATCACAACCTTTCATCCCTCTAGCATCAGCAATATCCCAGAGGCAAAGGGCTGAATCCCTCTATCCAACCTCTGGATGCCTTCTAAGCTGCAGTGGTGTGTCCAATAACCATAAATCACAGAGTGTTTTTATTATGGTTAGCTATGCTGGTCCTTGGTGTTTTAGTGGGCTGATGTGACCAGATGTGTTTAGGTGTTGACTTTGACCTGGTAAAATGTTGTTTTCTCTTTGTCCCACAAAAAAATCCCTTAAATCATAAATAAAGGTATCTGTGTGGTATGTTTTCAATTTGTTGACAACAGAGTTAAACTGAAGCATGTAGTATGTAATAACTGGCAACTGGAAGATTGATGTAATAATAATAATAAGATACCAGGAACAACAGCAGATTACGGTACAACAGTCCTGTTTGTTACTCACTCACTCAAATAGTGAGCACATCATTTAGATGTGTAACCGCTCTACTTGTTAAATCTACTGTGTTTACTAATAATTAATAATGCTGTAATTTATCATTATATGTGTCATTAGGGTGGATTATCAATTATTTCATAAATACCATTCAGTATTATCTATAACTAATGAGAAACTACAATTACATTCTGGCGATGTCAGCCCAGATAACACTTCATTTACTACATTCGTTGGCCATTTCATTAGTTACACCTTGCTAGTACAACAAGGTGCTGGAAACATTCCTCAGAGATTTTGGGTCATACTGACATGACAGCATCACACAGTTTCTGCAGATTTATCAGCACATCAGTGATATCAATCTACCTGTTTCACCACATCCCAAAGGTGCTCTATTGGATTTAGATCTGATGACTGAGGAGGCCACCTGAGTACAATGAACTCACTGTCATGTTCGAGAAACCAGTTTGAGATTCTATGAGCCTTGTGACATGGTGCATTATCCTGCTGGAAGCAGATATCAGAAGATGGGTACACTGTGGTCATAAGGGCATGGTCAGCAGCAATGCTCAGGTGGGCTGTGGTGTTGTAACAATGCTCAGCTGCTACAAATGGGGCCAACATGTGCTGAGAAAATATCCCCCACACCAATATTTACCACCACCAACACCCTGAGCTGTTGATTTAAGGCAGGATGGATCCATGCTTTCATCTTGTTTATGACAAATTCTGACCCGACCAACTGAATGTCACAGCAGAAATCAAGAATCATCAGACTATGCAACATTTCTTCAGTCTTCTCCTGTCCCGATTTTGGTGAGTCTGTGTGAATTATAGCCTGAGCCTAATTGGTATTAAAAAACATGCCACTTTCCAAGTCACTTAAATCACCATTATTCCCCCATTCTGATGCTCGGTTTGAACTTCAGCAGGTCGTCTCGAGCATGTCTACATGCCTAAATGACATGAGTTGCTGCCGTGTTGGCTGATGAGGTGTTAACAAGCAGTTAAACAGGTGTACCTAATGAAGTGGTTGGCGAGTGTATATTATGTATTTGTGGATGACAACCAAATTATACTACTGCACAAGGTATTTTAATGTGTCTCAATAGTGAAATAGGCCATACTTGTAACTCATATACCTACCAGGTAGTTTTGGTACCTTGTATTGCACCCAGTTTCAAAGTCTGCTCACAGCAGTTGAGAAAAGTTCTCTTTGCAGAAGGATGTAACTAACATGTGACTAACGTATAACCGATTAGCCAGAACTTAGCCAAATGTTCTATTGTTCCTTTGATTAGAGTCAAAGTCAAGTGTTTCAAATTTTGTTTATTTTGAAAGCTTTATGAAGCCCATGCCCTCACGTTGCACGCTTGCTGCCTGCCCTTGAGACATGCACTGTTTGACAGTTTGGACCTGGATATTTGGTGTTTCCTCTAAAACCGAGGTAGTGAGAAAGTCAAATCCAGGGAACTTGTTGCTTCCAGCAAGCCACTGGTTTCAAACAATGTGTCACTAACAAAAAGGCCTAATGAAAAAAATTAACCACTGAGATAAAAGATGAAAAGAACTGTTGATACTGGCCTGGCTAATAAGATCCAGGTGCAAGCCGGAAAACTATGACAGCAATGAATCTGTGATTCGATGTGTTTATCTCTGCATCTCTGCACGTGTGCGGATTCAGTACGTGCTGTAATAGATGCCAGGTGTACAGCCACGCTCTCGTAGTGGAGGAATAAAGTGCAAAATGTGATAAACATGGACTGGTGATGCTGCAATGATATGAGCTTGGTTAAAAATATATGCAGCTTCTGTGACTGCATGAAATGACACCGCAGCATAATGAATGATGTGAGGCACAGTCATGTGGGGCAAGCATATTTACATAGCAGATGTTAGACTTCATGGAGGTCTGCTACTTGAAAAGACCATTGATTTACACTGACTGCCTCAAAAACATTAAAACAGCTCTACAGAGCACTGAATCAAACCAAATTAAATGGTAATGGCTGGGCTGGCAGTGACGCGCGGCACAGTCCAGTCAAAGAAAGTTCTAATTTTCAGAAAACATGTCATGGATGCACTTTAGTCATTTGTGATATTTGGTCAGATTTCAGTTGGCCCTAATTGTGGCGAAGAACCGCATTTGTCACGGTGGTTTTGACAACACTCGAAATGCTTTAGGGTGTATTGGGAATTTCTGAGAGGCATGTTGACCCATTGCCTCTCGAGGGAGTTGTTAGATGCAGATGTGATGCATATTGGGCATGTTTTGTTTCCCAGTCACCGTGCACATGCTGTGGACGTTGGCTGGAACTCTGACTTGAGAAAGTGAACAAAGTGTCTGTGGTCAGGCTCAAAGAGAAGATCCATTTCTGGGGAAACATCAGACGACGGCGATGTCCTTTTCCTTGCATGTAAATGACACTCAAAACATTTCCCAGAATTTTGTTTTTGTAACATAAGGGCTCCAGGCCATACGAAACTGGAACCCGTCACCTACATTACATCTGTGTGTACTGATGACCACGTTACATTAAACCCTCTGGGAGGGAAAAATGTGTGCAGACTGTGAGCTTGAAGTTTAGAAACATGTAAGAGAAATTAGAAGCTACTTTGAGACAATCAGAATCTATGTTACATTCATTTTTGCAGCGATGCAATTGTGCGTTTGAAATCAGATTAAACAGAAAAGATTTTCAGGATAACTGAACAGAGAAGAAGCAGATTACATGCTTGATATCTAAAACCAGACCAGTAATTACCAGAGGAGATGATGTGTTTGTGCTGTACTGGGGGTGTTAGAGAGAGGTCAGTAACAGCACAGGGGACTTCATGTTTTTTGGTTGTTGTTGTTTCTGTTTTGTTTTTGGGTAATTTGGAATATTTTTGCAGCAACAGAAAATCTTTTTCAAGAAACGTTTGTGTCATGTTTGGTTCAGAAGAACTGTGCACTGCCCCACTGCAAAGTTATTTTCCAGTCACTCAGACTAACAACTGAGCTACATTCAGATTGCACAAATACATCACTTAAATAACATTCATGCCTCCATAATATTAATGCACTTTCATCCACATCTGGGGCCAGATGTAGAAACCTCTGTGTGTATTTATGACGAAAACGGTGTCAGTGAAACATGCGTACACATTTTCTGTCTGTACAATCAAATTTATTCATTTATGCATCAGCACCAAGGGCTTCCTATGGACCTCTGGGCCACCGTATCTTCCTTATTTAATTAAACTGACTCAGTGACAACGCTGCTGTCAAGTAAACAAGCAACATTTGCGGTGACTTTTGTAAGAAAGTGGGCAGCAAAGTTGCATGTTTTTAATTAAATTACTTTATGGGAAGTGTTTTCCTCATGTAAGTGAATTTTAAGCCATATTGACATCAACATCCATCATTACCATGTTAAATCCAGTGATGGAAGAAAAAGTATGCCCATCCAAAAAATTTTGTTGAGGTTTCTAGCAAAAAAAACCAAACAAATAAAAAACAAAAAGAAAGTGGGGGTTTTTTTTCTTCATCAAAGATCCAGGGTCTGCATGCTGTTGTGCTCCAACAGTGTTTTGTTGATTATTATTGTGAAATATTTTGTATCTTCACAGTCAGCCTTGATTAAGCCTCACTCGGCTTAATGATGTGATGGTACAGCAAGCATCTGCTCAGCTTCAATAAGCATGAGACTGAAAAGAGAATGAAAAAACTAGCCCAGCCAAGGCAGCAAAATGTTGACACCATCACCTTTAAAGCTTCTAAAATAACTTGTTATATGGGTTTGTTCAACCCAATCACTGTGATTCTAAGGGGGCCTACATGTAGGACAAGTTCTTCGTCAGCCACAGTGACTTCCTAATGTCCCTGCTGGCTGCCAGGCAACTTCATTGTGACATCAGGAGTCTGTGAATTATTCACTCACCCAAATTCAGCATCACAAGGTTTCATCTGTGTTTCTGAAATGATATCTGACTGAGCACTGCTGTGGCAAAAATACCAAACTCAGCTTCTGATGGAAAAAAAAAATCACAAAATCTCAACAGTGGTTATGTGTTTATACAGTCTGTGATGTTACTGTGCATGTGTATCTGTGGCAAATGTACACCAGCAGACAGGGTAAGCACTTACTGGAGGTCCTTATCCTGAGGCTAATGCAGGGTAACATTATAGTGCTGAGGTTCAGTCTGTGATACCACTGAAAACTGGAAGATCAAACTGAGCCTCAGGCACAAAATTGTAACCACACAGAGTCGGGTAAATGCTTTCTTTCTGAGGAAAAGTAAACCAAACTACAGGTTAACATATTAATGCAGTTTTTAATGTGCAATAAATTTTATTTGGGAGGTGGTGTATTACAGTGGTTTGTTTGGGTTTTTTTAGTAACCATGGAGAATAAAGGGACAAATAGAAACACTGATTTCTTTAGAGTGATCTTGGTTCAGTTCCAGTTCCAAGGAAGACAAAGAACAGTTTAATGCGTTTAAGATACAATAACACTTTTATTAATTATTAATCAGTTAAATTGATTGAATTTTATATGACTGATTATTTAAACTCTTTGGATGATTATTTATTTATTTAATTATTTATTAGTGCTGGTGAGAAGATAATCGATAAGAAAAGTTGGATGTATAAACAGGCAATCAAGGCCTGCGATGTTTGAACGCTCGTTCTGCTTTCTTCTAACCAAACAATTCATCAAATATCTTTCTGCTTGCTAATTCAATATCTGTCACGGTGTGATGTGTCATCTGCAAATGCGCTATTAAAAAAAAAGAGCTTTATTTTTTCTTCAAAAACAAATATTTCAGAAAAACAAAACAAACTGAGCCAATTTATAGGTGGTAGGATCAAATAATAGGATCTCCTGATGTAGTTTCAATATTTTTCAGGATATCAGAAATTAAAGTTTTAAACCAAGCTCGTGGTCAGAGCTCAGCTTTATAATGACAACAAGGCTTTCCTCTTCAGTACTCATGTGGGAACAGGCGAAGGCAAAACTGATCTGTACGAGCAATGCTAAACTCTGGCCATGGAAATGTCAGGAGTATTTATGTTGAACTGCAGTGTGTGCTTGCAGAAGACAGTGAGAGACCCATCTTGAGGTGCATCATTACATGCTGGCATCTGAATGCACCACATCATAAAATAATGACCTCCCTCAGGATACACATCTGATACTGTTGGTGGGTGCGCAGTTCCCTCCCTGTGCTCTGAGGATGTTTTCCAATAAGAAATCAACGCAAAGGTTGCACAATCCACTGCAAGTCTGGGGCCTCATTCCTGAACAGCTTTGTTTTGGGTCAAACTGAGCTCTTTAGAGGTGCTGGTAAAGACATACTCTGCCAGTACTCACTCTATTTTTGAAGCACTGCCTTTGGCTGGGGTTTCAAGAACCAGTAAACTTTATTAGCTACTCCAATAGTCCAAAAAGTGTTGTTCAGCCCTGAGTACATATTAAACATTTTATCTCAAACTAATACTTTTGGAATTTTGGTTTTAAGTGCCTGGAAGCATGACATTCCCTTACAATTACATTCCCTGTTAGATGGAAATCAACAAATGGAGACAATGCAAAAATACAATAAAACAGTTTTATAGGGCGTAGGTGGGTGGGTAGGTAGGTAGGTATAGGTAGGTAGGTATAGGTAGGTTCTGGCTCGCAATCTCTATTCTGGTTCATGCCAAAGGTGTTTGCTGTGGTTAAGGTCAGGGCTCAAGTTCTTCCTTGTTTTATGTACTGAGACAAAGTCACGCTGTTACAGAAACAAGCCTTTCCCAAACTGTTCCCACAAAGTTGGAAGCGCAGAATAGACCAAAATGTCTTGGTAAGTGAGGGCCCAGGTCAACCCCAGGAAAACATCCTCACAGCATTATGCCTCCTAAACTTTACAGCTGGAGTCATGGAGTCATGCAGTCAGGCAGGTAGCATTTTGCTGTGGTTCCTAAATGCTAATAATACCACTAATCATGGAATATTTTGGGGTGCAAGAAACTTCACAGTCACTTGTATTGTGCCATCCTGTTACAATACCACACTCAAATTCAGTGTCAGCTTTTTATCAGTTTGTCATTACCTGTTCAAGTGTCCTAAAAAAAAAAAGGCTGTGTTGAGTAATGCAATGGTGCAAAACAAATTATAACCATATCTAAAGTAGGTATGCACCGATGGTAAAACTTTTGTGCCACTGCTGATGTTTAATATAACAACTTCTTCCTGTTTGTTGTTGTTGTTGTTCTTTCTATGTTGCTTCCCTGTGTGAGATCAAAAAAATGTTTATGACATTTAAGCTTGCTGCTGCATGAAAGCTTGTTCAGTCTCATCTAAAGTTTACAGTACAAAAATATTAAAATGGTCCAAATTATTTCATTCATTTTCACCGGTTCAGCCATTTTCTTGGTGGCACGCACTGAAATGTTTTTGATGATCAGTAAATTAAAAGTCTCCTGAAACCTCTTTTCCTTACATAGCATGGCCTGTCACCACTGGAAGGGTTAGAGCTCGCATAATTAAAGGTTTTATGGTTATAAATGGAGAATTTTTGGAATTTCTGTCGCCATATTTTTGGATAACCACAGTGAGGTTCTACTGTGGCCAGATGTTTAATTCACAGAGACAGAGGTTCAAGATCTTCCAGGAAGTTGCAGCGGAGTTTGACAGGAATCCTAATTATAAAATGTTATCACGGTACATGCACGCAGCATTTGGAATTCAAACATGTTTGTTTCCTGTTGAAGGGAGGCTACAAATGACATTTTTGTTCAGCCTTGTGGCAAGTGGGGGATTAATTGTGTGGCCCCCTACACTATTCGCTGACCAAAATGAGTCACAGCTTGTTTTTAATTGTGATTGCTGCCAGAGTTTATCAGGAACTATTCCCTGTAGTCAGGTATTGCGCATTTATTTGTGCATGAACTCTTAAAATAGCAGCTAAAGGAAGGTGATGGAGAAGATGTCTTTTTTGGTTTCACAACACCGATTCGTTACCACATCTGGCCTTAAGTGATAGACTGCTAAGTGGCAGCACGCTGGTAGCTGTGCTGCAAAGCCCAATGTGGACGAAAAGCATGTAGGCTGTACTTAATCAGGTCTATTTATTCTCTCCCACAGACACCAGCCCTTTGTGTCAGTTCTTGTGTACACACCCTGGCTTCTCCTGATCCATGCATTGTTTCCAGAGAAAAGAATAAGGTCCAAAATTATGACTGCAATTTATGATCAAAGCCAGAACAATGTCCAAGACAAATACAACGGTGGCATCGGGTAGCAGTGCGTGTGGTGATACGGAGGAATTTGAGATTTCCTGAGTGAACTGTGGCAAGGAGAGGGTGAAACCACATCACCACACTTACGAGCAAAAGCGTGTGGAAGTCAATCACTGGTACTTGTAATGTCTTTATGAGTCAACCTCGTGAACTCAAAGTGAACTGAAGCACATGATGTGTGATTCCGAGAATAATAATAATAGGAGTCAACAGCAGATGGGCTACATTGCAGAAACCTGCTGTTTTGAAGTACGAGAATGATAATTAGGAGTAGAATTTGTTTTCCTAACTTCCAGAAATACAAATCCAGAAATACTTTTTCCTATTTCTTAAGGTCATGACTTTCAGAGACTGCTCATCACCTGTAGATAGTTTTTTTTTTTAGCCTTGCCACTTCTGCTTTTGTCCTACACTTGTCCAGTTTCCTCAGTTTTTTAAAGGACACACTACACACCATGCTGAGATGTGCCAAGATTTCAGCTAATAAGCCTTTGGAAATCAACTTGTGTTGGTGCAAAAAGATTATTTTATTCCTGTCACACTGTTATCTTTTGCAGATTCATCTAAAGAAATGGGAACAAATGTTTTTTTGTGACAGGCTGCTAGTAACAAAGGGCCTAAAGATACGATTTAAAATTTGTTCTTTGCTACGGTGTCTGTTATGTGTAGACACAACACTGATTAAGGGCCTTTTTATGCTTGAATGATTCAAAGCTAAGTGTTCAGTGCATTACCAACCAAAAAAACTTAATCTTCTTCTTTCACCTGTTCCATTTAGGGGTCACCACAGCAGATCATCTGCCTCCATCTCACGCCATCTCACTAGCATCTTCTGTCACACCAGCCCTCTGTATGTCCTCCTTCACTACGTCAATAAACCTCCCCTGTGGTCTTCCTCTTTTCCTCCTGCCTTGCAGCTCCATTTTCAACATCCTTTGTCCAATATAGCCACTCTCCCTATTCTGCACATGTCCAAGCCATCTCAAAAAAGCCTCTCTAACTTTGTCTTCAAGCCGCTCAGCCTGTCCAAAACCATGCATCACAGCAGGTCTCACAACCATCTTGTAAACCTTCCCTTTTACTCTTGCTGCTGTCCTTCTATTACAAATTATTACCGGAGACTTGCCCTGTCTGGACTCTCTTCGTCACCTCTCTTGTACACTGGCCATTGATTTGGATAATTGACCCCAAGTACTTAAACTCATCTACCTTCACTATCGCTTGTTCACCTTTCCACCTGTCTCCCTCTCATACAGACACATGTATTCTGTCATGCTTCTACTGACATTCATTCCACTTTTCTCCAGATCATACCTCAACCTCTCCAGGGTCTCTTCCACCTGCTCCCTGCTTTCACTACAGATCACAATGTCATCTGCAAACATCATGGCCCCCAGAGACTCCTGCCTGACCTCATCTGCCAACCTGTCCATCACCACTACAAACAGGAAGGGGCTCTGATATAATCCCACCACCACCTTGAGGCCATCTGTCACTCCTAATGCACACCTCACCACTGTCTTGCTATCCTCATACATGTCCTGCAGCAGCCTCACATACCTCTCTGCCACTCCTGACTTCCTCATGCAGTAACACAGTTCCTCTCTTGGCACCCTAACATATGCTTTCTCCAAATCCACAAAGACACAGTGCAGCTCCTTCTGATCTTCCCTATACTTACCCATCAACACTCTCAAACATCATGTCTGTAGCTCTTTCTCAGCATGAAGCCATACTGCTGCTCACTGATTGTTGCCTCTCTTCTTCACCTCTTCATAGCTGCCCTCACTTCCTCCTTACTGATCCTCTGCACACTAACTATCCTCCATCTGTCCTCTCTCTCTCATTTTTTAAATTCATGAGCTCCTTCCATTTTCCAATACACTCTCTTCACTCGTTAGCACATTTCCATCTCTATCCTTAATTAACCTAACCTAGCCAATTGGTTCTTTTCTCCTTCCTTAAACAACAACAAAAAAAACAAAAACTGAAAATAGTCAGGTACAAGGACTGGACTGAAGATTATTGGAAAAGCAGCCAATGTTGAAAGGGGAACTTTGAAAGACCTTCAGAAAGCCTGGAAAACTATTGCTCAAGACCAAGGGAGTGTATGTCAGCCCGCCTTAACAGTGTCCATTTCCAGTGTTTACTCTAATATCTTCTTAGAACAGTTTGATTCAATAAAATGCAATTGTCCTCACTGGCTCAGATTTATATAATCAACAATGTTTAATAAACTGTTACAATAAGCTTTTGGAACAATCTCGTGTTGAAGTTAATTCACCACCCCGCCTTGTTGGGTCGTTCATCTCTCCTTTTAGTCCTCTTTAAGAAATCCTGCAGTAACTGCCACATCCAAATGCTGCAGAGAAGTTGACTATTATATACCATTGCAAATCATGCTCCATCTACTCCACAGCTCCTTCTCCTTTAATCTACTCCTGTCTCACTTTTTTTTTTCTTTCAGGACAAACAACTGCACTCCAGATTTATCTGTCCTGTCCCAAAACAGGAGAGGTATTTTCATTCATCCATATCCCACTTGAATCAGATAAAGAATTTGTCTCAACACTGTAATTAAATGTTATTTATGGTCTGAATACTTTTGTCTATGTGTTATGTAAAAAGGCACATAAACACAAAACATTTAAAAACAACTGGACTAAAAAAAATGCTGCAGAGAGAAAATACAAAACAACCGACTGAATTTGTAACATATACGTGTGTTTTTAACAGTTTTATTAAATTCAATTTGTCAGTATTCTACAATTTTAACCATCTCATCATACATATCTTATCTGTCCTTTCATACATAAATCTCTTGCTTGGCTCTCCCACCTTTAAAGCCCAGCATCAGTGTTGCAGGTCTTCCAACATGTACAATCCCAAACGGAGCGATTGTCTGCTGCAATCAGTCCCAGTCATCTTCAGAGCAGGATCTTTTAGGCCAACACCTCTGCGCGTCCATCTTATTTTTCTTATTGCAGAATGTCAGTGGGAAAATGGTCTGTATACAGAAAGACCAGCCGACTGTCAAAAACTGTCCAGGTTCAATAAACCATGGACTTCCAAATAGGAGCTGGCATGAATAAGTAAATAAAACGGATTCATGTTGAAGGGAGTGACAGGTTTAGTCATTTTAAGATATATCCAAAAGCCAACTTAAAAACAGAATGTTTCCCCACTATTCAATCCAATCATGTCTGAGCCAATGCTTGTTAAAAAAATGTAAACACTTAACACTGAAAGACAGAAACCAGAGTAACTGAGGTGACAGTCTGACACAGACAAGAGACAAAACTCAGAGCTAAATCACAGACCACAGAATGAAATATCTGGATGCAGAAATACAGAAATCAGATTCTTCAGCATCAACGGCACTTTTTTGTTTTGTTTTGTTTTTGTTTATTTCAAACAGCAGCATCACACTGTGTGCTAGTGTGAACCGAGTCATGTGGAAGGCTGTTTTGCCAGAGAAAAAGGTTTCATTATTTTAGTGGCGTAGAATTATTTGTGGCTGCGTTTATATGTTTCAGATGTTGTGTGCGTGCATTATAAAAGTTGTACAAATGGTTCTTAAAATGCAAATTTGGTGCAAAAGAGAGAGAAAAGGCACATGTGCATATGCAAATACACTGCTCAAAAAAATAAAGGGAACACTCAAATAACACATCCTAGATCTGAATGAATGAAATATTCTCATTGAATACTTTGTTCTGTACAAAGTTGAATGTGCTGACAACAAAATCACACAAAAATCATCAATGGAAATCAAATTTATTAACCAATGGAGGCCTGGATTTGGAGTCACACACAAAATTAAAGTGGAAAAACACACTACAGGCTGATCCAACTTTGATGTAATGTCTTTAAAACAAGTCAAAATGAGGCTCAGTATTGTGTGTGGCCTCCATGTGCCTGTATGACCTCCCTACAATACCTGGGCAT